>VZTD01003688.1:73651-86829 GCA_013397725.1 Rhagologus leucostigma | reverse complement strand
TGTTTCTGTGGGACTGGGACGGTGACATCTCTCAGAGGCATTTCTGTAGGACCAGGATTGCCTGAGGACACTTCTGTAGGACTGGGATGGTGACATCTCTCAGAGGCATTTCTGTAGGACCAGGATTGCCTGAGGACGCTTCTGTGGCGCTGAGATGGTGGCATCTCCTGAAGATACTTCTGTGACACTGGGATAGTGCCATCTTGCAGGGGTGTTTCTGTGGTGCTGGGGTGGTGGCATCTCCTGGGGGCGTTTCTGTGGGACTGGGATGGTGACATCTCTTGGGGGCGTTTCTGTAGGACCGGGATTGCCTGAGGACACTTCTGTGGGACTGGGATGGTGACATCTCCCAGGGTCATTTCTGTAGGACTGGGATAGTGACAGCTCCCAGGGGCATTTCTGTAGGACCGGGATTGCCTGAGGACACTTCTGTGGGACTGGGATGGTGACATCTCCCAGGGTCATTTCTGTAGGACTGGGATAGTGACAGCTCCCAGGGGCACTTCTGTGGGACTGGGATAATGTTATCCCCTGGATGCATTTCCAGAGGATGTCTCCAGTGCATCGCTGCTCGGGACATTCAGCGAGACACCAGAGTTCCCCCCTTCCCCTTGGAGCTGGGAGTTCTTGCCAAGGCTTTGAGGAGCAGGATGGGATGCCCAGGATTTTGTGCAGGAGGAGCTGCCTGCCAGCTTGGAGGCATCCCTGGCCGGCCCAGGGCTCCGGGATAAAGCTCCCTTTCACCTTGGAGCATCCGGAAAACATAATGGGGCAGCAATTACTGCTGCAAGCTCGGGCCTGGTGCATGGGTGGCGAGGAGCCAGTGATTGTTAATCAGGCATTTTGGGGCTGGGATTTCGCTGCTGCGCAGGAATTTGTTTGCACCAGGGGGCCTTTGTGTCTGGCCGAGCCCCTGGGAGGCTGCTGGGAGCCGTGGCCCAGGAATGTGTGGGGCAGGAACAAGCCAGAATCCGACCGAAACCTCCGGCTGAACTGATCCCGCGTGGATTTTGGGTCAGGATGAGCTTTTCCCTGAGGCAGGGGGGAGGTACCCACAGGCTGCTCCCATCTTTGGAGGGATGGGATTATGCATTCCTGCCCTTACCCAGTGATGCCTCAGGCAACTGGTCCTTCATTCAAAGATCCTTTTGTTCCATCATAACATAGTTTGGGTTGGAAAGGAGCTTAGAGCTCATCATGTTCCACCCCCTTCCATGGGCAGGGGCGGCTTCCAGGTAGCTCCAAGCTCCTTCCAACTCGGCCTTGGGCGCTTCCAGGCATGGGGCAGCTTCTCTGGGCAACCTTTTCCGTGGCCACCCCACCCCCATGGACACGCACAGGCCATGAAGGGGAAGCTGGGCACTGAGGCAAGCTGGAAGAAGATCTGATCGCGCTCCAAAGCGATGCCCAGGCCGTGCCATCCCAGCTTGTTCTGCGGTTTATATGGGAGCTACTCCGTGTGATAATCGGGGAGTAGCTATTCAGAGATCCTGAGGGAGATTCCTGCTCCTGGGATGGCGTGAGAGGGGTGCCAGGACCCCGGGGTCAGGGCAGGATGGGATCTGACCCCCGCCAGCACCCTCCTTCAGCAGATCCTCGTCTTGTCTTGGCCAACGTTTTTTCGCTCGGTTGCAAAACAGAAGGAGACCTGGAACTTCTCCCGCATGAAAGGAGACCTGGAGCTTAGATTTCCACTGCCACCTCCTGCCTCCGTGGGATAAAACCAGAGCTCCTGCCCTTCCCCTGCCCACCAGACCGCTCCAGTTAGTCCTGCGTTCACAAACGAGAGGGTGAACAGCTGCGGGGAGTGCTAAAACCCATGGGAAGGGAAAGCAGGAGATAGGGCAGGGGTGGGAAAGCACTGCAGGGGTGGAAGAGCAGGAGCACTGCAGCCCGCTCAGGAAGCGAGCTCTTCGTTAGGCACACAGCTCTAATTAAATCACGGGATTAGAGCCATCTCATTCCTCACTCATCCGCTGCCAAGCGCTCGTTCCAAGGGAGTGCCCTCCGTGAAAGGGAAAACTGCCCGCGGAGCGCTCACGAGCGAGCCACGGAGTCGCTCCCCGATTGCTCTGCATTGCAGATGGGCCGTCTGGAGCGTGCCATTCCTCCCTCCTCTGCCTGCCTCCGATCCCTGGCCGCAGGGCTGGCAGGAAGACTCCGGGATGGATGATCCCTCCCTGCTCGATGCTTTGGGCAAGCCCTGCAAAGGGGCAGTCCTAAAAAACCACAGGATTTTCTAAGAGGACCAAGCTCCCAGAACCATCACTGAGGTTGGAAAAGCCCTCGAAGCTCGAGTGCAACCACTAAACCAGGTCCCCAAGATACCCTCTAAGTATCACAAAGTCTGCAACTGATAGAAAGGGAGGAGAAAGCGCATGGGGAATCCCCGGGCAGGGGAGCAGGGAACAAGGCTTTACCCTCCAGGAATCACAACCAACCCGAAAACAAAAATATATCCCAGCAGCCCAGCAGGACACGCTGCAAGGTGCAAAAATGGGAGTTCCCTTCAACTTGCTTTTTGCTGGCAGATGATATAAATTTCCCGTCCCAAGGCTGTGCCCACGGATTTGAGAGAGGTTTGGGTGCTTTCTCAGCTTACATTTTAGCGCTGGTTTTCCTTCTGTTGCTTCACAGAGAAGTTTCCAGGAAGAGCTTGGAGCTGAGGGAGAGGTTCCTGTCCTTCCACCGTGGTCCTGTGAGTTATCACTGTGCTTTGGGGAGCTGGGAACCCTGGTTTGGTGAGAAAAGGTCCCTTTGACGTGGCCCATGTGTAGAAAAACACCACAGGAGAGCTGGAGAGGGACTTTGGATGAGGACCTGGAGTGACAGGACAAGGGGGAATGGCTTCCCACTGCCAGAGAGGGATAAAGGATGAAGGTTGGATGGGATACTGCGAAGAAATTCTTCCCTGTGAGGGTGGGGAGGCTCTGGCACAGGGTGCCCAGAGGAGCTGTGGCTGCCCCTGGATCCCTGGCAGTGTCCAAGGCCAGGCTGGACAGGGCTTGGAGCAGCCTGGGATAGTGGGAGGTGTCCCTGCTCACGGCAGGGGTGGAATGGGATGAGCTTTGAGGTCCCTCCCAACCCAAACCATTCCATGACTCCATGAACACAGCTCTTTGAAACACCCCTGCTCTGTTATCTGCAAATTCCCACTCCCCAGCCACTGCAGCAGGTGAAACTTTGGATTTCCCTTGCCTGCTGCTCAGTGTGAAAGCCCATAAAGGTTTTCCCGGTAGCGCTGCTGCCACGGGATCCGTGGCATGGATTTAACCTTGGCCGTCTCCCCCATTCCATCACCTTGCTGCATAATTACTCTTGGAGAAGCTGTTTTCCCCCGTTTTCTGCTTTCCTGGCTGCAGGCAGAGGATGTCTCAGTTTTAATTTACTCCTGGACAAGCCCTCATCGTCTCCTGCTCGCGCGGAGCTAAAGAGAACCTGAGAAAATCCTCCCTGAGAAGCAGCATCTTCCTACAAATCCCATTTTCTCCCTGGAGATGGTTCAAGTGCAGCTGGACACAGCAACTGGATCCGGCTGGCCCTGCCTCTGAACAAGGGTTTGGAGCAGGGATCCTTTCAGATGGAATTACTGTGGTTTGGTGATTCCAGCCTCCTGCAGAGCCACGGTGCTCCCGTTTCTCTCTCCTGCCTTGCTCTCCTCCTGCTCCTCAGCAGCGCCCCAGTGAACCCGCGGCGTGGGAAAGGGCATCCCTAACCCTGCCCGGATCCCCCCACGGAGAGGGGAGCCTGGAAGCTTCGGAGCCAGGACCAAATGTTTACCTTCCACGGGGTTTGTCTTAGGGAATTCGGGAAGCTGAGCCGGAAGGGGAATGGTGAGGGGAGCTGTTTGCTTTTCAAACCGGACCAGCAAGCGCCTACGGAACGACCCGGATGCCAGAGGATGTTCAGCCATAAATCTTATTAACAGCGCTCCAAGGTAAATGCAGATGTGAGGGAAGGGAAATAAAAGGAGACAAATGAGGAGGGGGACGGGTCTGGAAGGACGGAGAAAGAAAGGAGGCGAGCCCCGGTTTGCAGCCGGAGGTTTTTTGTGGGAAGGGCTTCAGCTCTGTGAGGCAATCGGCTGGAACAGGTCCGGCAGGACAGCTCTCCAAGTGAGGGCTCTTCTTGCAGGACACCAGTGACTGGCATCCAAAATAAAGCTGCTCGGGAGCAGCTGTTTCGGGAGCTGTCCGTGTGCTGGGGCAGGAGCAGGGAGGTGGAGGGAGCGGGATACAGAAGGACACCCGCCTCGGAGAGGAGGAGCGATCCAGAAGGTTGGAGGGCACGTTTCCACGCCTGCTTGCCTTCGTGTCAGAACGGCCAGGCTTCGTTCTCCGTGGAATCCCAGAACGGTTCGGCTTGGAATGGACCTTAAAGCCCGTCACGTTCCACCCCCTGCCACTACCCCAGGTTGCTCCAAGCCTCATCCAACCTGGCCTTGGACACTTCCAGGGGTGGAGCAGCCACAGCTTCTCTGGGCACCCGGTGCCAGGGCCTCCCCACCCTTTTCATTTGTTGCTTTTGCTTTTTTTTGCCCTGTCTCTGATGCAGGGACAGTGTGCTGACCCCATACCCCAAACCCAGCCACTCCAACCCTGGAAATCACTCTGGGAAGGGCTGGGAGCCCTGAGAAGGGGAAACGCCTCTGTTTGCAGAGCGAGGGTGGGTTCCAAGCTGCCTGTGCCCACTCCAGGCTCTCCCAGCCACGTGCCAAAATCTTCCTGCTGGTCGCCAGGAGCAATTAATGGCAAACGGAGCGGGCACAAAAGGCTGGCAGGAATCCCAGCCTCACGGGAGGATGCTCCCAGCACTTCCCTTCCTCTGCAGGACCGGCACTGGGTTTATCGGGTGCCTGGGCCGCCCTCCAGCCCCGCGAGATGCCAGCATGCCCAGTTTTCCAAGCAGCTCCAGCCTTCCTTGTTAACCCTGGCAGAGACTGGAGTTGAGGAGGAGCCGCCGGACCATTTCTCTCCTCGGAGACGGGCACGGTGCCCGGCACCGGAGCCACCTGGCTGCCAGGAGCAGCAGGTCCTGGCAGGGAACGGGATGGAGCCGCTGGCTGGGCACGGAGCATCCCTCCGGGCGGGCACCGCGGCAAATTCCGAGCGCCTCTCCTCCATCCCCGGCTGGCGAGGCGAGAAACGCGCCCGGGGCAGGCTGCTTCCCCGAGGAGCAGCGTGGGAGAGAAGGCATGCGGACGGCAAGGCTGTGGCCCCAGGCGCATTTCCAGCTCTCCAAAACCCACTTCCCAGCAATGCCGACCCCCAGGCTCCATCCTTGCCGCTGCGGGGATCGCGGGACTGCGCGTGCTTGTGGCACGAGGCGTCAGCAAACTGCTGCCGCCGAGGTTTTAAGGAGATTTAGCGTCTCCCAGACCCGCGGGGCAAAGGGAGGTTGGGAGCAAGGTGGGATTTGGAGTCCTGGAGACCGTGGAGCGTTGATTTCTTTCCCCACCGAAAACCAGGGGCCAATTCTGCAACCTCAGCGCAAACCGCAGCTCCGTCGCTCCTGGGTTTCCCCTGAATGGGGAAAAGGGACCGTGGAAAGCTCCTGCAGAGCTCCTGCAGAACTGTCCATTCACGCCAGGAGAGGCCTTGGACGCAGAGTGCTTTGCAGAAGCCGAGGGGATGCCCAGATACGCGCCAGCCATCTGTTCCACGGTGCCACGTCGAGCCCTCTGCTTCTGGTTATCAGCTGGTGACAAGGGCTGCTGGCAGCAGCAGAGCCAGGATTTAAAAGGCCGTGATCCAAACCTTGCTCTGCTGCTCGTTCCGGGTCACCTGCGAGGCCACGCTGAGCTTATTTTCCGAGTCTGGCTTGGAAGTGGCTGAAACCTGATGGATTCATACTCGGGAGAGCCAGAGAGGGTGGCAGTCGCTGCTCCAGCTCCGAAGGAATTTGGGGAGGAGGAGGGGGACAACAGAGAGGGGGCAGGTCTGGCTTGCTCTTGATTTTTCTTTCCTGCTGTAGTGACATTTTGCTGAAACATCAGCTTTTTTTTTTTTTAAATAGTGAGGGCTAGAAAATATTTCAGAAATCCTTCCTTGCCACTGTGCTGTTCCTTTCCAAATCTCGTGCCTTCCAGACCTCCCAAAATAAACTGCTGTGGCCACAGGCAGCCACTGCTTTGGTAGCCCAAGCTGCCGTGGATGAAAACACGCTGGACCATCAGTCAGGCTGCTCCTGGCTACCAAAAAGCCCTTGGGACTGGCAGCATCCAATATTTATGGTTTCTGTCCTGGCCTGGAGTGACAGGACAAGGGCAAGTGGGTTTCCGGTGCCAGAGGGCTGGACTGGATGGGATATTGGGAAGGAATTCTTCCCTGTGAGGGTGGGGAGGCCCTGGCACAGGGTGCCCAGAGCAGCTGTGGCTGCCCCTGGATCCCTGGAAGTGCCCAAGGCCAGGCTGGACGGGGCTTGGAGCACCCTGGGATAGCGGGAGCTGTCCCTGCCCATGGCAGGGGGTGGAATGGGATGGTTTTGAAGGTTCCTCCCAACCCAAATCTTTGGATGATGATGATGATGATGGGTCTCTGATTTTTTCCAGCCTTGAGGGCTGGGAAGCTGACTGTGCTGAAAACCCGGGTGAGAGCAAAAACCCTTTCGAAAACATCTTCCAAGTGTTTTGTTGACGCATTTCCCCTGTTTTTCGTGAGCCTGAGGGGGCTGATAAGCAACTGAAAACAGTTCCCGTTGTTTTCCAGCTCCTCCAGGGCTGCTCCAGGCGAGCGTCTCCAAGAAAGCCGCTCTGCGTTGACTTCCAAATGAGGGTAATTAAAGCAAATGAGGCCTTCGAAGGGAAGAGCTCCCGGCTGGATGATGCGCTCGGCTCAAGGTAATTGTCCCAGGGCAGCTCTCACGCTGCGGTGGGGATGGGATGCTTGGACTCCTCCCTCCTTCCCGTTTTCCCATTTCCACGAGGCCACAGCTCGTGCCCGGGGTGTCCCCTGTCATCCTGACCTGCTTGAAGTGACCCTTACCCAAGCCTGCCTGGTCTCACTCAGCTGCTGCCAAGGTTTTAAGGAGATTTAGTGTCCCCCACACCTCCAGGGCAAAGGGAGGTTGGGAGCAAGGTGGGATTTGGAGTCCTGGAGACCATGGAGCGTTGATTTCTTTTCCCCACCAAAAACCAGAGGCCAATTTTGCAACCTCAGCCCAAAGGAAGGAGAAGAAAGCCCTAAATGGGGCGAGAGCTGCCAATTTCCCAACAGTTGTCGAGAAAGAGAGAACTGAAATATCCCCTTGAACTGAAATATCCCCTGAGGGTGGGGAAAATGTCAAGCCCAAGCAGTTGTCGCTGGTTTTGTTACCTGCGAGTCACACACTGCCTCCCTCCTTGGGGATGTTTCTGCTCCTCTAACGATTCCTGACCTTTCTCAAAATGTTCTTCCACTGCCAAGAGGCCTCCCCATGCCTCAGTTCTTCCTCTCACCTTTGCCACGGTTGCTTTCCCTCACAAATTGTCACCGTCACCGTTTGTGGTGGAGGCTTTTGCCTGTGTTTTGGTGCCTGGTGCTGAGGGTGAGCCCACCACGAGCTCTGAGGAGTTTTATCAGTGCCCTGCACACTCAATGCTCTTGGCCGAGCTGGAGGAGAAGCAGTTTAGACGGGATATCAGGAAAAATTTCCTCATGGAAAGCCTGGCCAGGGCAATGGTGGGATGCCCATCCCTGGAAGTGGTCAGGGTGTGGCTGTGGCACTTGGGGACATAGTTTTGGTGGAGCTGGCAGCATTTAGGTTAATGGTTGGAGCTGATGACCTTAGAGGGCTTTTCCAACCTTTCCTCTTCCTTCTTCAGCTCCCTGTTTTTTAATCCATGCTCTGAAGGCCTCTCCTAAATATTGCTGTTTTCTTGGATGTCTGGTGTTGTACTTTCACTGCTGCTGGTTTTTTTTGGGAGGGGGTGGGGAGCGAAATGTGATAAAAGGAAGTAGAAGGAAAGGTTCCTTTTTCTGTTCTTCCTTTTTTAATTTTTTTTTTTTTTAATTTTCTTAAAGCCAGAAATGAGAAAAGGGAAAATATAAAAGAACACGAAAATGCCCCAATTCTTTCAAAATAGCTCCTGGGTAATTTCCACCCTCGTTTACGGATTTGGTGCGTCACTAAAAAAAATATAAACTGTGTATCTGCTGCGGAACACAGGGGGATTTTCCTTTGTCCACAGGCTTTTTACACTGACCTGGGGACGTGGGGACGTTTTCCTCGGGCTTCGGTGGCTTTGAAAGCCCCGTTGTTCCTTCACAGGGATCCCTCATGCTGATCGTGCACGTTCTGTGGGCATCTGTCAGCAGGGGAGGGGGGAAATCACTGAAATGGGTAATAAAGGAGATGAAAACAATCCGTGCTGGCCTCTGGGTAACAACCAGCTGATATTAAGCCTAAGCCCAGCTGAAAACAGTTAATAATAAATGGGCATTAATTAAAGCTGAATTACAGGGGAAGGTGCAGGTTTGGCCCTCAATCCAATTAGAGGCCTGTAACTCGTAAGAGAGAATCTGTCCAGCCTGTGAATAAATGATCAAAGCAAGGCTGGGTCAGGGTTTAGATGATGCCTGGGCAGGGAGGAAGAGGCCAGAGGAGGATTAACAGAGAACTGTTTGGGTTTGCCGCTCACCCCGAGCCCAGAGCTGAGCTGTAGGCCCAGAAGGTTTGGGATGAGTCCTGGTGGGAATAAAATACCCATCAGGGACCCCTCATGGTGTCAACAGGAGGGAAAGGGCAAAACTGAGGCTGGTCCAAGGCTAGATCTGACCGGGACGTGCTGTGGGCACGAGGAGGGAGAGTCAGAGTCGCCCTCAAAGCTGACCAGACCCTTGGCCGGGGAGCAGTTGGGAAGGGAGGATGGGATCCAAGAAGGAGCTGCAGCGTCAGCACCGCCAAACCAAGGGGAACACCGAGGGCCACCGGGGAGGGACTGCTTGAAGGACTCCTCTCAACCAACAGCTTCAGGCTGCTCACTCTCTTGAGGACAAAAGGCTCGGTTTTAAACCTCGCTGGTGTTGAAAGAAGCTTTGGAATGTGCCGTCTTCCAAACACCAGCTAGGAGGAGAAACACAGCATTTTGAAAGCTGCTATGAGGGAAAATACAGCGTTTTGAAAGCTTGGAGTGTTTAAGGCAGACCTTCAGACATGTGTCCCACAAATGAGAGATAGCATCAACAATGCCCAGAAAAGGCTGTTCTGCTCCAAAAAAAAAACCTCCACGTTTTCTATTTCTCCTCCTGGTCCAGACGTGCAGTTCGAACCCAAAGGGAATGTCCTCCCTCAGGAACAACCAGGGGGACTTTTTGGTTGAGTGCAACGAGGAGAATGCGTTCTGGCACTTGGGCCTGGCCTTACGAGCACCCACAGAGGCAACTGAGAAGGGCACTCCGGTTTGGACTCGCTCCCTGTGTCATTACCCACCAGCTGGAGGCTGATCCCTGTGGAGCTGAGTAGGGATCCCTCCCGGAGCAGGGATGGCTGGCACAGGGGAGGCGTCGGGGCTCGCCGCGACTGGACCGACCCCAGAGGAAGGAGCCAGGGAGAAGGAGCTGGCAAAGCTTCGTCTCCTCGGCACAGCTTTGCCAGAAGCAGCCGGTCCCTGGCTTGGAGCAGGAATTCCAGGCGTGTCCCTGCAGGCAGAGCACGAGGGATGCTCCACACATCCCCGCGCCGGTGGGCAAGGCTGGGTTTGCTGCAGCACGGCCACGCTGCCTCCAAGGAGCAACAAGAGGGAGCCTGACTCCCCGAACGCTGATGCGGCCACGGAGGATGAGCTGAGCCCAGAAATATTTTGATTGTCCTTTCCCAAAGGAACCCGTGTTTGCAGAGGCTTGATCACGGAATCGCAGGGTGGTTTGGGCTGGGAGGGATTTTAGAGATCACCTCATCCCAACTTCCCTGCCATGGGGCAGGGCTTGTTTCCTGGTGCCAGGCCCGGGCGTGCTGAGAGCGAGAGCAGTTCTGTGGGATGCTCAGTTGAGGTTTAATAGGTCTGGAAAGAAACCAAAACCCTTCAGTCCTCAGAGGCACAGCGGATCCCCCACCATTCCCCCGGGATTGGCGCCTCTGAAGCCGGGACCTGATGTCTTAAAGAACATGGCCGTGCTTTGAATTTCTGCCAGTCAAACCACGGAATATCCTGAGCTGGAAGGGACCCACAAGGATCATCGAGTCATGGAGTATCAATATTAAAGGCTTCAGCAGGACGATGGGCTCCTGTGGTGTAGGAAGCTGCTTTCAATCCATTCGGCTGTATCCAAGATGATTTCTTTCCTTTCCTGACCCGCAGAGATTATTCTGGAAAAACAATCCTTGAGATGCTACGGCAGGAGGAATAAAAATAGCTGAACAGACGAACCGGCCTCCCTGGCAGTACAAATAACTCCAAGCGCTCCTAGAACAGAGAAAACGAGTCCTGTAGCAGGAAGCAGAGGGAATCCCTGCACAAAAGAAGGAAATTTGGGAAGAATGACTAAGCTAGGAGAGGAAGCTAGGTGCTGTGGCTGGCTGCTAGCACGGCAAGTGCCTCTCAAAGCACCAAGGCGCGTGTCGAGCAGGGCACAACATCCCAGCGTAGCTGCCATTCCTGCAGGAGCAGCGCTCCCGGGATGCCCCAGGGGCTTCGGGGACAGAGGCTCTGAGGGGTCAGGTGAAAAACGGAGTGGGATGAAGACAGGGAATGCCTGTACACGCCAACCCGGGAAGCGCTTGCACCTGGGTGACGTCGAGGTGATTTATGAGGGAAGCCCAATTAAGGCTGCTGGGAGCTGTTTTACCCGGGAGGAATGATGACAGGAGCAGAGCTTGCTGGCTCCTGCAGCCTCCTGTGGGCGCCTGCCCTGCGCCCTGAGCCTCTCCTTGCAAGCGGCACCAAAGAGCCCACAGCGAGCACACACACCTCCGACCCATTTTTCCCCGTCCCATCCATCCCCTCTGTGGTGTCAGCAGAGCTGCCTGCCCTTCCCAGGGCTCTCCACCCTTGGAATTCCAGGGGAGGGAAGCTGTGGGGCTGCAGCTTTGGCTTTGACCATGATTATTCTGGGGAGTAGCTTGACCTGGAGGTGAACACGGGCTCATACTTCAGAGGTGACTTGGCTGCAGCCCTCGCAGGCTTTGGGGAAGCGGGAAGAGAGATAAGAAAATGAGGAGGAGCTGGAAAACAGGCCCCCACTATCTCTTCCACCTGGAGCAAAGGAGCAGGCAGCATTGCTTGAGGCACGGATGAAACCACTCAGCTGCATCTGCAGCTTTGTCCTGCCAAGACGTGAGCTCACCAGGGGGAATGAATTCATCCAGAGCCCCCTCCGCAGCCCATTCCTGACCTTTTGGAGAGCAGCATCCCACCGGATCGGGGGTGTCACATGAGCAAAGACGCTGGAGAATCTCCGTGGCACAGCTGGTGTCCCACCTTGGGCGCTGCCAACCCTTCCCCTGGCACCTTTTCCTGTGTGCCAGGCTGGTCAGAACCCATTTCACCCCACTCCACTGCCTTCAGGGTGGGCTTGGTTTCTCCAGCAGAGCCCTCCAGCACAGCTCAGAGTCCCCAGGCTCAGCCCCCATCACCCACCCGTCCACGGATTCAGGATTCCGAGGCCTTGACCCTGCCTGGAGCAACCTTGGGATCTGGAAGGCGGAGTGGCTGTGGTGTGTGGAGGCTTGGGTCAGGTCAGAGCAGGCTCCTGGCCCCGGGTCGGTGACGGATGGACACGCCAGGCCCCAGCCCAGGGGTTATCTCTGCTATTTGGGTTATTCCAGGCATCTCCCTTATCTCAGTGTTCTCTGTGATCCTGGGTAGTGGAGAACAGGTTTCATCCCCACAGCCTCCAGACTTTAATTTTAGCTGCTCCTTTTCTCCATCAAGGAGGTAAGAGGAGGAAGTAAGATGTCCCTTTCCATGGCAGGGGGGTAGGAACGAGATGGTCTCTAAGGTCCCTTCCACCCCAAACCATTCTGTGATTCCCTGAATCCACGAATCCGGCTTTGAACGGGGAGTTGCAGTTTTCCCTGCAGCCTGGAAAAGTCAGGTGAGGCACAGTGGGAGCCTGTGGAGGAAGCGAGAGGGGCTTGTGATGCTGATCCCTCTCTCTTCTATTTTACGCATCCAAAAAAAAAAACCATTTCCCCATATCCTTTAGGCTGGGGATGATACCTGGGCTCTGGTCACTGCTCCCTGTCAGTCTTTTCGAATTAGAAGCCCTTCAAAGGGAGATGTTATCTCCTCTCTACCCCCAGATATCTTTCCCAAAAGGACAGGGCGGCTCTTGGATGGTCACAGGAACACGAACAGGGGCACGAGGTCAGAACAGAGGCTCCGAAGCTGTCCGGGTCCCTTTGGGTTTTGCCTCTGTGGTTGGATTCTCGGATATCTCACGGGGAGTGATTCATGCCTGGGCCTTTCTCCGCGGCAGGGCTTTGTATAACAGCTCCCTGTGATGTATAATAAGAGCTGAGTGAGTGATGAATTCTTCCCTCACTCGGGATATTTATAGCCTTCTCTCTTGCTCCTCCACCGAGTCACCTATTTTCGCGCGGCTCGTGGGCGCTCCGTGTCAGTGAGGCTCCAGCTCCTCACCGAGGCTGGGCGAGACTGGCCAGAGGCTCCCGAGTTTCTCAGGACTTGGGATGGTGCATTTCAAGATTTCCCTTTTGTGTGTGAAATCAAGCTGAAAGCCACGAGACCACGCAGTTCCCTCTTTATTTTCCGTGGCTCCGAGGGTCACGTTTCCCATCCGCTCCTTCACGGACGGGCAGGCTCACGTTTTCCCTCCTCACTTTGCACGGGAGCTGGCTCCCAGTATCCTGTTGTGGATTCATTGGGATTCTGTTGGGATCATCTCTACTGAGATCATCTCTCCCAGGGTGCACCAGCTCTGACCAGACCAGGTGGGATGAGATCCAGAGCAGCTGGTGTGGGTTTGTTACCACCCTCATGGTCACACACGACGTGGACGAACAGGGATTTTCACCAGGAGCTTTCTACCACTCCCGTGTCCCAAAATGTGTCTGGATACTTATTTTCACCTGGAGGTGAAGGAACCTGGAGGAAAGGGGAGGAGGTCATGAGCTAAGTCGCCAAGATGTCCGTCTGTCCATCCACCCGTCCGTCCATCTGTCCATCCATCCATTCATCCATCCATCCGTCCATCCGTCCATCCATCCGTCCGTCCATCCATCCATCCGTCCATCCATCC
>VZTD01003688.1:9900-47981 GCA_013397725.1 Rhagologus leucostigma | reverse complement strand
ACCCAAAAACCCCCAGGGGAAAAAAAAAAAAAAAAAAAAAAAAAAAAAACCCAAAGACAAAAAAAAAATAAAAATCGCTGCTATATTAAAGGATACCTTAAATAAACTCTGCTTCCCCTCTTCTGCATTCAGGTCTGGTGGAAGCTTTCCTGCAGACCGGGGATGCGGCAGAAGCAATCTAAATTGAGGAAATTAATTAATTAGTGTCAAGCACACGGAGCCCATTCACCAAATGGGAAGGCTCTGGGGAATTTAGACTCATCTCAGCCTTTTTTTTTTTTATCCCTCTCTCTCTCTTTGAAAAGACGAATATTTCTTGAATATATCAGCCAGCAAGGAATAAATATTCAGTGGGAATAAAGCAAGCAGCCAGGTCTTCCGAGAGACAGGCAGTGCCGCCACTGTTTCTCTCTGTATTTCCTGGGATATTTTAAATTGTTCTGTTGAAGCCCTGGGGGAGGTGATTAATCGTTAATTTTGGCTTTGCTCGTAAAAAAAAATTAGAGCTACTCGCAGATTTGAGAGGTAAGAACCACGAATAGGGAATAATCCTCCATGATTTTTAAGGGACTGAGCCGGGGTCTGGGGGTATTTGAGGTTGCCGGCCCTGTAGGAGGGTGGAGGATGGCATTTTCGGGGTGGTTTGGTCAGGAATTTGCACTGGAGGAGGATATAAACCGGTCCACGGGGATTTTTTGGTTAGACTGGAACGAAATCACCGCTCCCCTGTTAAATAAGGCGAAAATTCCAGTGTGGACCACGACCGTAACCAGGTGTGGACCCCAGAACGACCTGGTCCAGTGGAAAGTGTCCCTGCCCATGGCACGGGGTGGAACGGGATGAGCTTCAAGGCCCTTCCCAACCCATTCTGGGATTCCATGAGCTTGCCCAGAGCCATTCCCACCTGCAGGAGGTTTACTGATCATGGAGGAGAGGTTTTGGTGATCAGGAGGGAGGCGGAGGTGCCCGGCAGGAGCCAATCCTCGTCTGCCAGGCTCTCACCTCGCCTGATGAACGTAGCAGGGCTCAGCACGGGTAATTGGAAGTGGCTGCTCTTTCCTAATGAACTTTACACGCGTGACAAAAGCCATTTTACGCCTGTCCTGCACTGTTCCACCTGGCAGCCAGAGAAATCCCTGAGGCCCCGGCACAGGGTGCCCAGAGGAGCTGTGGCTGCCCCTGGATCCCTGGCAGTGCCCAAGGCCAGGCTGGACGGGGCTTGGAGCAGCCTGGGGTAGCGGAAGGTGTCCCTGCCCGTGGCAGCGGGTGGAACGAGATGTTTTTTCAGGTCCCTTCCAGCCCAAACCATTCCGGGATTTAGGATCTCCCAAGAATTGCTTCTCCAACCATTTTCAGCTCCCCTGGAGCCCAGGGAACATTTCGACATCCGCCAACGACTTCCCCGAGGAGCTGCACCCTGGAGGAGTCACCTCCTCTTGCCTGAGCCGTGCTTTGCCCCTTGGAATCCTCCTTGAGAACATCCAGCCTGTCTGGAGGAGGCAGCACCTTCCCCTGGGGAACCGACCCCAAATCCCAGCCCTCTGGACACATCCGGATTGCCTGGAGAGGAGGAGCTGGGAGCCCAGGGTCGCTCCTGTGAGGCTGAGAACTCCTGAGCCGCTTCCAGCTCTCCCACAGCAGGGAGGAAAGGCCGCGCTCTCCCAGGAATTTGGGTTGTGTCCCACACTTCAGGGACGTGAATACGCATTTTTTTTTACCCAAACACTCAGCAGAGCCCGGCGCGTGTGTGGTCTGGCATCTGCTGCTCTGGAAACGGGAGCGCTTCCCGCGTGGATCACGGGAAAAAGGGGATGTTTGGGATATGAGGTCAGGGTTGGAAAGGTGCTGTCGCTCCCAGCCGTCCTCTCTGACAAGAAGTTGTCCCTCCACGAAGGCGCTGCCAGCATTCCTCCCCCTCTCCGTGTCCTGCTGAGCTCCAAGCCCTCCCCGAGGGCAGCTGGCCTTGTCACCAGCGTGGGATGTCCCCAACACCCCCTCCCTCCCTGAGGTGACCTCGGAGGCAGCACCTCACGGGATGCAGCATTCCAGCTGATCCCTGCACGCAGCAAGGGCGGCGGGGGAAGATTGGTGCATCCCCCAGGGTAAGCCCAGCTCCTGGAGGAGTTTTCCTGCCCGGAAAGGGACGCGCCAGCCGTGTCCAAACTGGAAAAAACGCCAAGTCTGCTCGAGGAGTTTGGGGTGGTGTTTTTATTTTGTCAGAAGAGATAAATGTCGCAGCTCGCAGCTCCTGCAGCAGGCGGAGATGGGAGAGGCTTGACCTCCCTCATTAGCATCACTCTAGACTGGAGCAAAGAAGCTGGGAGGAGGAGCCCGGTGATTCGTTCTCCTCTAAAAGTGTCCCTGTCATCACGCTCCGTTATTTATGCTGCTGGCACCGGGCCTGGGCTGGGCAGGAAAATCATACGGAGACGTCCTGAGCTCCCTGCTGCTTTCCCTGCCCTCCCTCTGAAGGGGACACGCATCTGCCTCAGGTTCTGTGACCCCAGCCCCGCCTGGGACCCTCCCAGAGCTGCCCCAGCATTTGATGTGACACCCGTCAAATGAGTCGGTGACCTTGGGGACTGCCTGCCTGGTGGCAGAGGACACATCAAGGGCACACTGGGGTTGCACAGGATTTACGGGATAACGTGGGAAAGGGTTGGCTGGGTCTGGGGCGTGGAGCCACGGCAGGATTTGGGGCAGCTCCCTCTTCCTGAGATGCCCCCTTCAACCTCACCTCCTCCACCACCTCGGGCTGGTGGAACACCATGGAAGAAGTCGTGGAAAACCATGGAAAAAGTCACGGAAAACCACGACTCGGGGGCTTGTTGGGTTTAAAATTCGCTTTTTCGGAATTTGCCTTTGGCCTCTGTTGGGGTAACAGGGCCAGGCACTGCTGCTTAACCCCAAAGCTGCTCCACCCGAGCGACTCCACCTTTCCTGAGGGTTTGACTCCAGGGCTCGGAGCTTCGGACTTGGGGCTTCTCCCCACAAATTTCGGCCGCTGTTTTCAGAGCCCAGGCAAAACTAAGGACAGGCACGTCAAGGTTTTTGTGCAAAACACAAAAATCCTCGTTTTTTTACGCCTTTTTGAACGAGAGGGAAACACTCCACCCTTTCCCCGACTCCGCCTTCACTTCCCACCCCTGCTCTGGGCCTTTCTGCTGTTAATTCCCATCGATCCCAGACCATTTTCAGGCTTTCGACGAATTCCCTCTGCTCATCCCACAACTCCAGCTCTGACTTTCCGCAGAGGTCACCAGGGACACGAGGACCTGTTCGTTTCCCTCCTGAACTTTCTCAGCCCTCCAGAGCCAGCAGTGACTCAGCTGCTGCAATCCGGAAATAACAGGGAACGGCAGGAACACCCGCGGGGAAATACCCAAAGAATCGCTTTTCTCTTTAAAAAAACCACTTTTGCTGTGACCTGCACCAGTGGCTGTCACCCAGCCAAGCTCCGGGCTGCACTCCCTCGTTCCCAAAGCATTCAAACGAAAATTACCTCGTCAGCTGCCCTGGCTGGGATTTGGGAATCTGCAGAGGTTTCCAAACAGCGTGGATCTCTGGTGTCTTTGCGCCAAAACGGACTCACAGAATCCCAGAATGGTTTGGGTTGGAAGGGACCTTCGAAACCATCGTGGGCAGGGACACTTTCTGCTATCCCAGGCTGCTCCCAGCCCCGTCCATCCTGGCCTTGGACACTGCCAGGGATCCAGGGGCAGCCACAGCTTCTCTGGGCACCCTGTGCCAGGGCCTCCCCGCCCTCACAGGAAGGAATTCCTTCTCACTATCCCATCCATCCCTGCCCTCTGGCAGTGGGAAGCCATTCCCTGTGTCCTGTCCCTCCATCCCTTGTCCCCAGTCCCTCTCCAGCTCTCCTGGAGCCCCTTTAGGCCCTGGAAGGGGCTCTGAGCTCTGTTGATTTTAACCCTTCGGGGACGGAGGGCTGGGTTTGCCGGAGGTTTGGGGAAGCTGTGGGATGGGAGGAGATAATCCGGGACAAGCTTCCCCCGTCAGCTCCCCCCCAGGAGGAGCTGTGGGTGGCTTTGCCGAGGAGCAGCACAGCCTGATCAAACGAGCCGTATTCCTTTGGGCCAGCACACTTGGAGACTAAGAGAAGCTGTGCCTGCCTCCCAGCTTTTCCCCGGGGAAGCGAGGACAGCCCGATTGCAGCCACCACCTTTCTCCCATGACGATCAGCCACATCGTCTCCACTTGCTGCTCTCCACATCAGTTTCAAACCTCCCGCAGTTTTCCAGCTCCGGAGCCGTGCTTTTCCCACGTTTTCCGTGCGGATGTGGGAAGGGCTCGTGCCCCAAAGGTGCAGCGACCTCCGGGGTCCTGCAGGAATCAGGAGCCGGGCCAGGACAAAGCCCTCTTGGGAAGGAGCCTGGGGAGGGATGGGTGTGCTGGGAGCGCTGCCACCACCTTCCTGTCTCTGCTTCTGTAAAATGCTGAGGATCCACGTAAAACTCCCAGAATTCTGCTGCTGGAGGCGAGCTCTGCCTCAGCACGATTTAGTAGCGGAGCACTTGACCGTGCAGCCCCGTAATGTTCTTTTCGCCGTTGTTTTCTGGGGTTTTTTTTTTTTTAATTTTTTTTTCCAGCAGGGAGACGCCGCAAAGCTGACGGCAAAATTGCGTCTGCTGCTGGCAATCAGGCTGCGAAATAAATTGTTACACAGAGAGAGGGGAATGGGAATGGAGCTGCCTTTTTGGGTTTTTTTCGTGTTCGTTACTGAAGCAGTCAGGCTGCAGTGTTTTTTGCAGGGGGGGAGAGATATCCATCAGAGAACGGGCACACCTGCATTTTCTGGGGGCACAGGAGGCACGTCGGAGCTGAGCACAGGGTTCGGGATGGGGGAAAATATCAGCCCCATCCTCACCCTCCATCCTGGATGTGCCAAGGGAAAGAGCCTCATGGTTCCCCATTTGCCTCTCCCGCCGGCTGTGCCTCCTTGGTCTCTCCCACAGGGCCTTCCCCCGTGCCCTCACCTTTGCCAGGTGAGAATTTCATCCAAAATACCGATCCTCCGTTCTCCTGTCCTCACCACCTTCCCTGCTGGAGCTAGATTACCTCGCCTACCCGCACGGCGTCGTTAAAGATGAACCCTCCTCTGGTTTTTCAGGAGCAGGGAAGGCTGGAGCTGCTCGTCACAGCTTTTCTCCCCAGCCTGCTCTGGAATTGAGATATCAAGAGCCACGTTCCATGATTTCGAGGCCAGATCAGACTTCTCCACTGTATCGGTGGGATTTAGGCTGGGTTTTCAAATGCTAATGCTCCCGTCCAGATGGAAACAGGATCCTTCAGTGCCTGCCTGCCCCAGAGGAGTGAGAGCTCCTTTCCACGGCTCAGGAAGCATTTTTGCAGCATTTTCCTCCAAAGTCTTTGCACTGAAGACATCATTTCTCAATCCCGCCTCGCCCTGACCTTTCAGGAGGCGGCCAGTCCTTTCCCCTCGGTGTGCCACCACATTACTCCCACCGCAGCATCCTCCCTCCAGGGCTTCCCTGAGCAGCTCTTTGCGTCCTGCAAAGCTCTGTCAGGAGCCGGTGGGATGAATTTTTGCCCTTGGGCTGCAGCACTTGGCCACGAGGGTAATTGCTGGAGGTCTCTGCAAAAAAAACCCCTGAGCTTGAGGGTGGCTCACAGGTGCCTCGTTAGGGTGGATATTGCTTTTTCACCTGAAACCAGAGCCGCTCTATTGACTTGGTGATGCCTGGCTCCCAGGCAGCCAGGCTTTAATGCATACTAATGAACAAAACAAGTGTTTTCCCCCAGAAGCGTCCCGTGTTTCCCCAGACTTTCCCACCCCCTGAAGCTCAGCCCGAGAGATAACATCAAAGTGGCACAATTTAATGAACCTGCTCCGTTAACAGTGTAGAGCATAATTTTACTGGCTGCTATGCAGGGGGGGAAAAAAAAAAAAAACACCAAAACCTCACTGCTGGTGAGGTTTTTCGGTCTATTCCTCCGATTTTAATAAGTTACAACTTAGCTTGTGCCGTTTGGGGGAAGAATGCGAGCGATGGAATGATAAAGCAGTGATTCATCCCACGCTGGGAGGTTTATTGAGAAAAAAAAAACAAAAAACAGAGAAAACCTGAGCTTTCGGCTAGGTCTGTGAAAAGGAAGGAGGAAACAATTCTGTTTTAAGAGATTCCTTCCCTGCCAGGCAGGAGGGCTCAAACCCAGCGTGTCGTGAGGAAGCAGAGATACCTGTGCACATCCCAGACCCTCTCCACGTGATGTCCTGATGTCCCTGGCCTCTTCTCCCAGGAAAAACTACCAACAGGACGAGGGGAAATGGCCTTAAGCTGCACCAGGGGAGGTTCAGGTTGGATATTAGGAAGAATTTCTTTGCTGAAGGAGCAGTCAGGCTTTGGGGCGGCGGTGGTGGAGTCACCATCCCTGCAGTGTTCAAAAAACAAAGAGATGTGGCTACGTGCTTTAGGGCATCAGTTAAAGGTTGGACTTGATGATCTGGGAGGTTTTCCCAGCGTTAACTGTCCCATTATTCCATGGCACTGTGTCCTGGGAGGCCACCAGCCGTCGTCCCTGCTGCTCTGGAGGAGAGGCACTAAAGGACAGGGCAGGACAGCCCCAAATGCTGCTCAGCCACAGAAACTGATCCTGTTTGAAGACAACAAACATTTATCCGTGGCTCATCTCTCCCCAGGCGAGGCCCCCGCTGGCTGGAACAGCGTCATTCCAAGGGGACACCTCGCTTTGGGACCAGCAAGAGTTGAAAAGCCCCAAATGCTGCTCAGCCACAGAAACTGATCCTGTTTGAAGACAACAAACATTTATCCGTGGCTCATCTCTCCCCAGGCGAGGCCCCCGCTGGCTGGAACAGCGTCATTCCAAGGGGACACCTCGCTTTGGGACCAGCGAGGGCTGCAAAGCCCCAAGGGCTGCAGCCCAGCTCCTGCACGTTAACCAAAGCCTCCAAGAGCGGAGAGGGAGGCTTTAATTACGCAGAGGTTTCCATGGCAACCTCCCCTATCAAATGGCCGAGCACAAGGGCTCTCTGCTCTTCTCCTTGCGCTCGTTTGCCTCTGGAACAATTAGGCCAGGATGAGGAGCCCAACTGCGTTTCTGCGGGGCTTGCACAGCTCTGGGCAGGCACAGAAGGAGCAAGAGCCTCCCTCCATCAGCACGGAGCCCTGAGCGGGCCCAAGGAGTGTATTTCCACTGCGATTTCTGGTCACCTGCCTGCCCGGGAGATCCCTCCAGGGGCTGTTGGTGAAGACAGGAGAGGAATTTTCCTCATGGAATCATGGAATAGTTTGGATTGGAAGGGACAGGGACCTTAAAGCTTTTCCTGTTCCACCCCCCTGCCACAGGCAGGGACACCTTCCACCATCCCAGGTGGCTCCAAGCCCCACCATCCTTGGCCTTGGACACTTCCAGGGATCCAGGGGCAGCCACAGCTTCTCTGGGCACCCTGTGCCAGGGCTTCCTCACCCTCACAGGGAAGAATTCCTTCCCAATATCCCATCTAACCCTGCCCTCTGGCACTGGGAGCCATTCCTCCTTGTCTTGTCACTTCCTCCCTTATCCAAAGTCCCTCTCCAGCTTTCTTGGAGCCCCTTGAGGCCCTGGAAGAGCCCCTTTAGGCTCTTCCCAGAGCCTTCTCCAGGTGGACACCTCAAGCTCTCCCAGCTTGTCCCCACAGGAGAGATAAGGAAAGTAAATAACAAGCCAGGCCCTCATCCCTGCCTCTCCCTGGGGAGATGTTCCCAGTTTGTTGGTCCCTGGGATTTTGCTCACCCTTTCTGCTAGGTTTAAGAGGAACTGGGTGTCTATATTTCCTTGTGCTCTCACCCAGCTGCTGGGATTCAGTCAAGGCCAAATTGGTCCTCGTGTGCTTCTGGTTTTCGCTTCATGAGGAGGAGCCTGGCTTTGGGGAGGGGGGCACAGAAATAAGTTTACAGTTAAGCAATCCTTCCCTCTGGCACGGGAAAAGCAGGCAGCCCTCAGCTTCCTCTTGCTCCATCCAAAGGAATCCCAGTTCCTGAGATGACATTTCAGAGCACAAGAGGAGGAGGAGGAGGAGGAGGGCATCGAGGTGGTGTCCAACCGAAGGCATTGTTCTCTTTTCTCCGGGGCCATGCGAACGGCCCAACATCAATATTTGCTTTTCCATTTCCCTCTGGGCCCCATTGTTTGAGACAACTTTGCAGCTCACCTCTGTTTACTCGGAGGGCCTGTGGCGGGCCTGTCCCTTCCTCGGGCTGGCTGGGTGGGAAGGAAAAGCCGGCTAATTCCTCCCGGCGTGAGGAGACCCATTGTCCCTCTTGACCGCTGTTCAAGAGCAGCTGCTGCTCGGGTATTGTGGAGCTGTGTATTTTTCTTTTTAGCACTACTTAAAAGGCAGGCCCGGCCCGAGCACGTCTGCCAAATCAAATGGTTGGCTTGCTGTGAGGCTCGGCCCGAGGCTTGGAGTGGGAAGAGATCCAGGGACGGAGCAGGCCAAAAAAATCCCGCTTGGCTCCTTGCTTCACGGTTTCTGACAGCAAACCCCACCCCATTTTTAGCAATGACTGTGTGAACTCATCGCGCTCGGCCTCTTCGGAGAGCGCTGCGCGTCCTGCTCGCCTTGAAACGAGCTCAACTCCAACCAGGTTTTTACGTACCCAGAACATACTTCTGTTTCCAAGGATCTTTTTTGATGCCTTACGGATGTCAGGAAGAGGTGGTGATCCCTCCTCTTTCCGTGAAACTCTGCCAGCCCCCCTCTTTGCAGGTGGTGGCATCTTCAGCAGGAAGATTTCGCAGGGCTGCCCCTCAGCTGCGGTTTCTGCCTCTTAAACCCAGCAAGCCGGTGGCTTTTACTCCCTTAATAAGAATTGTATCCCACCTGACTTGGTTTTTGCTCCCAGTCTTTAAAAGCAAGGCCACGGCACGAGACCTGCACCTCGCTGAGCCCCCTTTGCAATTTTGCTGCCCATTTTCCCTTCGTTGGAGGCACGGAAAGCGAAGAGGCCTCTCCTGCCCAAACTCACCACCACATCTTTGTTCACTGCATGATTTAGCAACCACAATTACAAGGTTGGATTGACCCTGCGTCCAGGAAAGGCCCCTGCTGGCATTTCTCACCCTGTGGAAAGGAGGGAAGCTTCTCTCTTTCCCCTCACCCAGGCCCATGGCATCTGACAGGTTTTTCGAAGCAATAAAAAGCCTCTTTGGATTTATTGTTCCATGTCACTCCCTCAGTGCACAGCTGCCATTCCTCCTTAGTCCAGCAGTGGGGTTTCTCCATCAGCAACAGACCCAATCCCACGCAGATTTTAAACCTGGCATTGCAGGACTGAGGCGTGGGAGCACAAGGCGGGCAAGGAAGAGAAAATTCGGGTTTAAGGGCAGAGGGATGATGAGTTTTGCTCCGTTATCTCCACAGGTGCTGCGTGCCCAGGCTGGATCCAGGATCCAGAGTGACCCAACCCTACAGCAAAGGCAGCAGCTCCAGGCCGTCCACCCTTGGGATGGGGGTGAGTAGCCCTGGAAGGTGGGTTTGGAGACCTGCACCGAAAGGCAGGTGGCACCTGTGGGCGTCTTCATCTCCTGCTTGTGCTCGGTACCAACACTGGGAACTGTGCAGCGAGAGACAGGTGGGATCACGGCAGAAAAGCTGGGAACGGAGCAGAAAGGTGGGATCACAGAAGGAAAGTGGGAACGGAGCAGAAAGGTGGGATCACAGAAGGAAGGTGGGAGCGGAGCAGAAAGGTGGGAAGACGGCGGAGCACGGGAATGTGTCAGCGGGGAGACGCTGCTCCTTGTGCCTCACCTCAAATTCCCAGCCTGCCCCAAAGGCAGGCAGCAGGCTCCGTGCCCGGGGTGAGTTAATTGGGATGTAGTCCTATTACGGAGGGCAGGACAGGCTCCAGCCCATCCACAGCACCTCTGGTAATTAAGACCAGCTCTAAGCCTCTTCAAACAAGGTGCCTGGCAAGCTGGGGAAGGAGCCAGGCCACTGGTTTGCTTTTGATGCGCTGCATCCAGAGCTTACTGGGAACCAGTGCCACCAGCAACCCGGGGCAGGTGTTCCCCCACGGCAGAGCAAGCCACGCTGTGTCCCGGGCTTACAAAATCGTGGAATTATGGGATGGCCAGGGTGGGAGGGGACATTAAAGCCCATCTCATTCCACCCCCCTGCCATGGGCAGGGACACCTTCCACTATCCCAGGTTGCTCCAAGCCCCGTCCAACCCGGCCTGGGACACTTCCAGGGATCCAGGGGCAGCCACGGCTTCTCTGGGCTGCTGAAATGAAGGAGAAGCAAAGACATCCCTCCTGAGGGGACTCAGAGGAGGTCTGGCAGTCCAAATTTACTGCAGGCACCACGCAACTTGTTAGTTTTCATTAAATGCAGCTCCTTCAGCCGAGTGGGAATCACAGCTTTTGTTCAAGGAGCCGCCCGAGTCTCACACAAGAGGCAGAAAGCAGAGAGAACTCCGAGCTGGAACAGAAAGCAAATAAAAACTCCAATATTTTGGCTTCGTAATGAATATAATTAATTATGTCGAAGCTCTTTGCATAATTCCACAGTTGTCTGAGAGAGTTTGCCAGAGCAAGTAGTTCTGACACGCTGCACGCAGAAACTGCCCTTTTGACTCCACGAGGATATTGAAGATGTTCTGGTAAATATTTACATTTTTTAATCTCCAGTGCTAATCAGAGCTGAGATTATTGCAGTCACAAGAGTTTATTAAAATAAACTCTGCCCTGATTGCTTGCTTTCTGCATCTGCCGGCGTTTTCTTTTTCTTCCCCACCCCAACTGTCCAGATGCCAGGGAAGCTGGGATTTTATCAGGGTTAGATTTGCTGGAATACTGCAGTTGCTGTAGTAGTTTGAAAGGGTTTGGTCCCCAGGGGCAGATGTTGTTCCAAAATTAGATGTCACCCGAATCCTTCTTGTTGCTGAAATTACTGAACTATGGGGTAGAAATTGCTCTGTGGAGTTTTTTCTTCCTCGAAGCTGCTGTTTATTGGGAAAAGGCGTTTTTATCACGAGGCGAGGGCAGTGTGAGTGCTCGGGGTTGTTATCTCAGCCCGTATTCAAGGTCAAGCTTCTCCTGCAGCCCCTGGAAGGGCTCCTCTGGCCCCATTCCATGGAGCTGGCCCGGGTTATCACCATTCATGCCTCATCTCATCACAGAGCCCTGGGGCTGCCTCATAAAAGCTCCCCAGGCCAAATTCAACACTCCGGGCGTGCAGTGGGGAAGGATTTGCATCCCTGAGGTGGGAAGACCCAACGCCGATGGATCCGTGCCCTTCCCCGATCCTTGCAAACCTGCTTGGCTGTGCTGGGATGCTCCTAGCAGGGCTTCACTTGGGCTCCAGCAGGAGCCTGGGCCGTGGGAAATCTGTGGGAAATCTCCTCCCCAAAGGAAAGGGTTCAGTGATTTTTTTCCTGCTTCCTCGCTTTGCGAGTTGAAAATTAAGCCCGGTCTGGGTCTGGGCTGCAGACCGCCTTGGACCGGTGCCTGGCTTTTATGGGGTGGTTTGTCCACCCAGGAGCCACAAAGGGTCAGGAAAAAGACCATTTGAGAAGCAGGCAGAGTTCTGTAAATGCCCCCTGAAGCCTTGGATTCCTCGCAAGAGCCGTCCCTGCTGCCAGGGCTCGTTCTGCCCCTTGCACAGCAAGATTTGCGAGAGGGGGAAAAGCTCAGGCTGCGTGTCCCGAGCTGGCCAAAAGCAAGGACAAATAATTGCAGAGCCGAGCAGTCAGCGAGGACAGAATAAATGAGCTGCTTGAAAATCACAGCGGGGCTCAGCACTGCGCCTCCGAGCCGCTGCCTGTGCCCCGGAGTCAGGGAGCTCTGGGATCTCTCCTGCCTTCAGGTGGCTTTGGGTTTTTCCCTCTTTAATATCAGCCCCGCAAAGTTTGCAGCTTGTCTGGGCACGTTCTTTCGGTGCTGCTGAGTTTAGGCTCCGGGCAGAGGGGAGAAGCCCCTGGGATCATCCTGAAGGGGAAGGAAAAGCACCACGCTTTGTTCAATGGGACTTTTCACTAGGGACAGGCCCATTAGAAATCAGCACAGTGCCACCAAATGAGCTTCTGGTTGAAGCCTCAAACAAGCTGGGGAGGGAAAACATCACCTCAGGAACACCTCAGGAAAAAAAAAAAACCAACAACATTAGGAAAAACTCCTACATGTCAGTTTTCTGTGTGAAAGAAACAAATTGCTGCTGTCATCTGTCCCCCCCACTGGCAGTGCCAGGCTGTCTTGTAGCAAAGGCTCACCCATCTTTTCAAGTCTGCCAGGTAATTTTGACCTTGACGCAGACCAGACTGGGGCTCTGGGGCTGTCACCAGCCAGGGTGAGGAAGGAGGGGAGGGAAGAACATTCGGTTCAGCGCCGTGGGAATGAGGCAGTGTGAAAAACAGGGAGCAATCCGTGAGCAGATGGAGGGTGAGGTGGTGAAGGCTCGCGGGCTGTGCTGCGTTAATGATGTTAATAAGCAGTGAGGAGTGATTAATGAATTATATCCAACGGGTTGGGGGGTCAGCTGGGGACACCCCAGGGAACGGAATTCTGGGCAAATGGGTCCCTCCCCACCACCCAGCTGCAGTTTGGAGCAGGAAAGTCTTTCCCAGACCCTGGATAAACTCCCTGCCTGGCTGAAGTGGCTGTTACCCTTCCCTGCAAGGGTGAAACACAGGGAGAAGAAAATGCAGCACTCTCCAGAAGGGCTGGCCCCCGGATCTCTGGGAATACAATGCTCTCCTGAGTTTTCCAGGTGCAGCACACCTCAGAGCAGGCTTTGAGAGATGTAAGATGTAGGAGCTGAGCATTGGAGGGCAGGGCTGTGTCTCCAGGTGCCTCAAGGATGTGCTCCTCCACAGAGGACGGGGCACAGCCGCAGCCAGGCCGGGATCTGCTGGAAATCCCTTCCTCATGGAGCTTCCGAGCCAGGCCGGGGGCTTTCAGCACTGCTGTTGGTGGGTGCTGAGGGTCATGAGCTCAGAGCACAGCAGGCACCTTTAACCATTGAATCACAGGATCATTAAGGCTGGAGAAGCCGTCTGAGATCAGACTCCAACCATTCCCCCAGCACTGCCGAGGCCGCCACCAACCCTGTCCCCAAATGCCACATCCACAGGGCTTTGAGGTCCCTCCAGCGATGGGGACTCCACCACTGCCCTGGGCAGCCTGGCCAAGTGCTTCATCACCCTTTCCGAGAAGAAATGTTCCATAATATCCAATCTAGACCAGGTTGGATGGGGCTTGGAGCAACCTGGGATGGTGGAAAGTGTCCCTTGCCCATGGCAGGAGGTGGAATGAGATGAGCTTTGAGGTCCCTCCCAACCCAACCCAACCCAACCCAGTGTGGGATTCTGTGATTCCCTGCAATCCCAGTCACTCGCAGGCTCGCTGTCCTTCCCTGCTAAGCTCAGCTTTCCGCTCTGGCTGCCAGGCTGGGCAGAGGTGTTTACTCACCACGTAATGAATGTCTGCTGCAGCCTGGAGAGCCCGGAGAGGCTCAGCTGAGGCTGTGTGGTGCTCAGATTCCCGCTGGGCTGCCGGGCAAACAAGGCAGGCCCTCTGTGGATTACATCATTTTTCCCAAAGAACCTCCTGCCATGCAGGCATGGAAAAATATCTTAAAGGAAGCTGGTCATTCCCAGAGAAAAATCAGGAATAAAGCGGATGAACTCTTCCATGGTGCCGAATCAGTGGGGAGGAACACACAGATGTGATTCAAAGCATCATTAAGTTAATTACTGATAAGAACGTCCACCAGTGCTGGGGGGATGGGGCTGGCAGCCTGGATGTGCCCATCTCAGGTGGGTCCCCAGGAGTTAAATCTGGCATTTCAGTGGCTCTGGGCACATCCAGGCTCATTCTGGGCGCGACGCTGACAGCAAAAAGAGGGGGTCCAACCTCTGAGGGCTGGCTGGGGATGCTGCAGGAGGAGCTTCAGGGCTGTGTGAGGTGGCTCCTCACGTTGGGCGCTGACAGCTGAGGTCCTGGTGAGGCGTTTGGAGGTCAGACTGGCACGGAATGGGGCTGGACCTGGCAGCCTGAGCAGCAAGGCTGCCGTGGCTCCATGCCACAGTCCCAGCCAGCGGCACAGCCGGGCTCGCTGGACTCACCTGCGGGCACGTTCCAGCCTGGGAACCAGCAATTACCTCCCAGCCAGGCGTAATTCCCCGTCTCAACTCCGAACACAGCTCGGGCCGTATCCAATGTCTCCCTCCTTCCCCGTCCACAAAGAGCTCTGCGCTTTTGTCGGGGTTCGTTGGGATTTAGAGGCCTGGATTAAGGAGGAATAAACTGAACTTAACTGCAGGGATAATAAAAGCTGCTGCCCAGATTGCTGTGAGCACCAGGAGCTTTACTCCAGCTGGAGGCCGGGCCAAGCCATGGAGTAAATGGACTTTTTGAGAGGAAGGACGGCACAGGGATCAGCGTGGGACGCCCAGATCCTGCTCCCTGCGCTGCCACCGAGCATGGTGGGGACACTCTGCAAGCACTTGTCCTGTGTCTCCTTTGGGACAGGTGGATCAGGGAGAATCTTCAGGCCTCCCGTCCTGTCCTCAGCCACAAGGGGAGCCCAGCTCAGACAGTTCCAGACATCTCAGCTGGAAGAGATCGAGCCCAACCATTCCCTGAGCACTGCCAAGGCCACCACTGACCCACGTCCCCAAGTGCCACATCCACATGTGTTTTAAACCCCTCCAGGGATCATGACTCCACCAGACCAGCTGTGCCAGGGACTGACAACTCTTCCCACAAAGAATTTTTCCCTAATGTCTGATCACCACGTAGGCAACACAACCCTCTACTCACGAAGCCAGCCAGGGAAGGTTATCCATGGATATCGCTGGGACTCCTCCTGGCATCTCCCAACTCCTTTGAAGGTCCCTTCCAACCCAAACCATTCCACGGTGACTGGAGAGAAAGAAAACTGAGCTGCAGTTTCCACAGGTAACCTGAAGCTGCGACAGCCCCAGCTGCTTAAAAATAAATAAATCCTTGTCTCCAGGACGAGCTGCTCTAGTCAGGACTAATTGCAGGAGGTTTCTTGAACTCTGACCATGGCAACAGCGCTTGGCTCTGGGCTTCTGCCACCAGCAGGTCTCCAGGCACTTTCCAGAGGAAATCAATGTATTTTCCATGGATTAATGCAGGAGAAGTGACGGCTCAAAAAGTCCCCAGACTCGTGTCTTTGCTAGGTAACAGCATGAGGAGGGTTTATCCCTCTCCCTCTCAGCTTTGCACCCTCCCCCCGGGCTCTGTCTGTGTGGTCACATCTGTGCCTGCTCAGCTGCCTGCTTGATCCCACAAGGCCTGCAGGACACCTGCATTCTGTCCCTGGAAATATTTATGGAAATTTATCCGTCAGCAAGGGAGGCGAGGGTGCGGCCCGGCAGAAATTTGGCTGAAATGTGGCCTTTTTCTTGGTCTCAGGCATGAATCTTTGGGGGGGGTTCCACAGTTCTGCCTGACGCGCCATCAATTTCAGGCTCTCGTTAGCGAGGAGGACGTGATGCTAATTGTGCAAGGCCAGGTGATGTTTGAAATAGGATCTGGGTGAGCATTGTTGTAACTGATCCTCGGCTGCTCGGGAAGCCTTGGCCGGGGCCTGAAGGGCTCTCCAAATACAAATATTTGCCTGTGGATGGATGCCTCGTTATTAATTTAAAGCCTGCCATAAATCATGAGCTCAGAAACGCAGACTTAAGCTCCGCAGACAAAAATAGATGCAGCCTCTTGCATGGGGAGCCGTTCCCGATTACGCTTCCATAATTGGATCACGCTGAAATGGATACCTTAAATTTAGCCACAAAGGGCTAACAAGAAAAAAATGCCAGCAATTTATCACAGGCACGGCGCTATATTTAAAGCTGTCAGCATTCCTGGAACATAAAGTGATTATAAATCCCAGCGATTTGTAAGCGGCCATAGGAATCTGCCTCCACGCTGACATTTAACACCCGAGTTCTCCGCGCCGGCAGCCCTGGATTCAGCCACGTAATTAAGCCCTCACCTCCTTTTCAGTTTAGGAATAACCCTGCTGCTCTCACGGGTTTAGATGCACGGCCAGTTCCAGGCCCAAACGTAATTGATTTCCTTCAGTGATCAATACCTTGCTGTTGGCTTGGAGGTGGAGGTGCCAGGACGCTGCTCTCACGTCCCATTTAACTGAAATAAAGCAGTGCCTGGCGCTGTTCTGGGGCTGTGGCAGCTCGTTAGCTGACACATGAGAGGAGCAGCAGACAAAAAACCTCACTGGAGTGTGCTTTTCCGTGAGCCTTTCCGAGGAGTCTTTAGAAACGGGCACACAATAATCCATAATTTGATACCTCTTCAATCCCCGGAGCTTGTTGGCATCGCCAGCCTGCAAAAAAAGGGATAAAAATGGCTAAAAAGGGGATAAAAATCTTGGAAGCAGGCAGGGAATGACTGTGCTGAGGTTCCTTCCAGGTTTTCACTGGTTCACGCCCTGGAGCAAGGGAGTTTACCTTGTTTTAAAAACTCATTTATAGCTTAATCTCCAGCCTCTAGGAAGGTGATGGTTCACGTCTCCTCACGCTGGTAAAGGACTTTTCCATGGATAAAAGCCATAGAATACTTTTGAATTTAAGCTCGAATACACTTTGCCCTCGATTCCGCAGCCTGTTAGGATTTCAAAACCTTGATTTGTAAAAGTTTCCCCTTTTCTGGGTCACAACCAAACCCAAGTTTGTACATCAGACATGCTGGAACTGAGAGCTGATGCCAGCTGATGCTCTCCATCCCTTCTTACCAAAGCCAGAAACGGAGCGCTGATGTCTCCTAAGAAACTCCATTATTTGCTATTAAATATTTGAAAATTTGATTATTTTTATAATAGAAATGATATTTTATTCAATTAGATTTTCACCTTTGCTTGCTGCGACCTCGAGGTATTTTAGCTGCTCGAGACCCACCCAATGGAAAGACGTTTGCTTGAGTCATGATGCAGATAACCCCGAACGAGCCTGGAATTTGGGAAATTGGCCACAAAATAAGCCAGGGAGAAAAGCCTCTGTCAGTGGCTCTGCTCCCCTTTGTGTTTTCATTTCCTACCTTCATTCCTTCTCCCTGACGTGATGTCAAACCCCTGGAATGCACTTATTTATTAGCAGGGTGAAGAACAATAAGCGAAAAAATGCAATAAAAGAAGAAACTGCTCCTAAACCTCCCTTGCCAAGCATGTGAATCCTTCGGGAAACTAATCCATGCCACAGCTCAGCAAATCACTGAGGAATGTGGGTTGTCCCGTAGGATTAAAGAGCCCTCAGGAAGGCTGCTGAGATATGGGGTGGGGAACGCCATTTCAGCACTTCTGCGCTGCATAGTTTTCCATGTCTTCTAATAAGAGTTGTGCCTATCAAATTTTCATTTTAGAGAGCCCAAAAGCTCTTTGTTTGCTTGCTTCAAAGCCAGGACAAAGCCAGGATGCCCACGAAGGGTGGACTGGTCCCTGGAGGTCCAACCACGTTGCGGCCTGGGCTGCAGTAACCTCAGCGCTAGCCAGAGAATCGTGGAATCGTTTCAGCTGGAAAAGCCCTCTCAAATCATCCAGTCCAACCACTAACCCCCCCACCCCCATCCCAATTTACACCTCCCAGGAGAGATTTTTCAGGGAGGGCTTCGTGTCTGTGTCCACGCCAAGGCAAAAAAATCCTCTTGCAGTGACGACTGAGCAGCAGGGAAGAGCGTGGTCGAAACCAGGCCAAGTTCAGCCCTGCTCTTACTGAGGCTGGAGAGAACTTCCCAATTCCCCATCCTCTTGCTCACCAGGCGTCTCAGAGGGGTTTTGGAAGAGGGCCTCGCCTTCAGACAAGGCTGAGCTCATAGGATTTATGGATGTGAGGAGAGACAGATGGTCTTCTCCGGGGTGAAAACTGAGATAAGCATCTAAAGGGGCTCCAACAGAGCTGGAGAGGGACTTTGGACATGGGCCTGGAGTGACAGGACAAGGGGGAATGGCTTCCCACTGAGGGAGGGTAAAGTTAGGTGGGATATTGGGAAGGAATTCCTCCCTGTGAGGGAGGTGAGGCCCTGGCACAGGGTGCCCACAGAAGCTGCGGCTGCCCCTGGATCCCTGGCAGTGTCCCAGGCCAGGTTGGACAGGGCTTGGCGCAGCCTGGGATAGTGGAAGGTGTCCCTGCCCTGGACCGAGATGAGCTTTAAGGCCCCTTCCAACCCAAACCATTCCGTGATTCTAAGATTCTATTATTCCATTCTAATAAAATTCATTCCTTGCAGATAATCCAGCTCTTGTCCACCCCACTCCCACATCCCGCTTGATGGCCACGTCTGCTTCCCACCCCACGCTCACCACTGGAGCAGGGTCCAAGTGCCAACCCCTGGCACACTGTTCCCGGCATTCCCTGGGCAGTTGTAGGTCCTGGATGCTCCATTTGGGATTTGGAGAGCTGCAGGAAGCTCTGCGTGGTCTTCGCCTTGACTTTGCTGGCACCCACCTTCCTGAGGGCAATCGTGCGCTTAAAGCAGCTTCAGGGGAATTAAGTTTCCTAGGAATTAAGTTCCCAAGGGAAAAGTTCTGGCGATTTCCCAGAGCTGTGCCTGGGTAGCTGTTCAAGGAGGGGCAGATATGTCTGGCAGTGTGTGAGTTTATTTCGGTAACGCCAAAGAGACGGGGGCATTTTTGGAGGGAGAAGAGGCACAGGGATGCGTCAGCTGTGGAAACAAGGAAAAGGATGGGCAGTGGTGGTGTTCTGCTCCCCACGGACATCTTCCCAGTGCTGCATGTCCCTTGGGATACTTCTCCCAGCAGTCAGGAGCCAGGGAGCCAGGCAGGGTTTAATTCCTCTCCTTGCAGAGGCCACCAGGAGCTTGGAAGTTTTATTTGAAATGGAAAACTGGGCTTTCGGCTAAACCGAGCTGAGACTGAACGCGGCTGGGAGGTTTTCGTTCGCCTGGCAAGTGGCACAAGTGTTAAGGGAGGGAAAAGCGAGCCAAACCAGCAAACTGCCACTGCCCCAAAGTGAAAAATGTCCTGGTTCTTGAGCCCAAACCTCCAACGCATCAGCACTAAAGCGACTGATAAATTTTTAATGGCACCCCTTACTTGTTTTTCTGCTTACATTCCAGGCAGAAAGGTCGGCTGCTGCTGGTAAATCTCGGACAGGGTTCGTGGAATTTTTGCCACCCAAGAGAGATGCTCGGTCTCCTCCCCGTTTCCTTTCCATTTCCACCAAGATCAGCCCTCACAAACCGAGCCTTGGTTTTTTAGCAGGTATTTGGCACGTCTGCCCCAAACATCAACACTTCACAGCTGACAGACGCTCCTCAGCGAAATGACTTTTCTTTGACATCTCCCTTGCACAAAAAAATTAGGGAAGGCAACAGCTTCCCGTCCCCCTTCCCTCCCGCCTTGCCGGCTCCTTTGGAAATCTCGGATTGCCGGCGTGACTCATCCAGGTGCCAACAGCAAACGGGCTGGAGGGGTGGCTTTTGATGTTCCAGGCAAATTTATGTTCCTAATCATCGTTCCTTGGACGGAGTAAAGAGGGCTCAGCCAAGCAGACATCCCAGCTGCGGGGGGGTGATGGCTGCGAGGGACGTTTTCCTCCCTCTGCTAGCTTATCAAGTGTGCGGTTAATGGCAAACAGCAATTAACGCAAGAGATCGCGAGTAGCAGGGTTGAGGCAGCGGGACGGGCTGTGACATCCTTTGGGAAAGAGTTTAATGGCTCTGATATCCCAAATACCCTCAGAGTCTAATGGCTTTGATATCCAAATACCCTGAGGGCAGGCAAAGGACAACGCTCAGCCTGAAATGAGGAGATGGGGCTGAATTTACAGCAGAGAAGGACCAAGCCGAGTGGCTGAGGCCTTCTGGGGGGTTACGAAACCTTCTTCTGGAAAGATCTTTCCGCCATAAAAACAGAGCTCAGGATCCTCCTTCAAAGTGAGGTTGCTCAGCGGTGCTTTGGATGTCTCCACGTGGGTTCCTGCCCGTAGAGACTTCAGAGCTGGGCTTTGAAGTTGTCCACCCTCCTCCCCTGGGCCTGCTCTGACTTTGACCTTCCTGACCCAAAAATAGCTCCTCTCTGTCACAGAAAATATCAAAGGTGTCCGACAATGGCTTGGGCCCCCGTTCTCCCTGAAGGCACTGGGAACTCTGCCACGGCCTGGAGAGAACGTGCTCGGACCAGCAGGGCCCTGTGACAGTCCTCTTGGTCTTGGGGTGGGGGACGCGTTTCCTCTTGGGGACACACGGCCAAACCCAGCCTCCGTGTGGTGGCCTGTGGGACAGCAGCTGCGAGAGAGGTCACCTGGCCCAGAGAGGTCACAGGAAAGCACGGGAGCTCCCAGACCGGTGTCCATGAGCTGGTCAGAGGCAGAGCTGCAGCAACAAGGTTGTCCCATTCTACAGGTTCTTCTCCACCCAACCCACATGTCCTACACCACCCAACCCAGACGTCCTACACCATCCCAACCTACAGGTCCTTCTCCATTCAATCCACAGGACCAACACCATCCCAACCTACAGGTCCAACACCATCCCAACCTACAGATCCTCCTCCATCCAACCTACAGGTTCTTCTCCACCCAACCCACATGTCCTACACCACCCAACCCACACGTCCCACACCATCCCAACCTACAGGTTCTTCTCCATCCCAACCTACAGATTCTTCTCCATCCAACCCACAGGTCCAACACCATCCCAACCTACAGGTCCAACACCATCTCAACCTACAGGTTCTTCTCCATCCCAACCTACAGGTTCTTCTCCATCCAACCCACAGGACCAACACCATCCCAACCTACAGGTCCAACACCATCTCAACCTACAGGTTCTTCTCCATCCAACCTACACATCCTACACCATGCCAACCTACAGGTCCAGCACCGTCCCAACCTACAGGTCCTTCTCCACCCAACCCACATGTCCTACACCATCCCACCCTACAGGTTCTTCTCCATCCCAACCTACAGATCCTCCCCCATCCAACCTACAGGTTCTTGTCCACCTAACCTACACATCCTACACCGCCCAACCCACAAGACCGACACCATCCCAACCTACAGATCCTCCTCTATCCAACCCACAGGATGGACACCATCCCAACCTACAGGTTCTTCTCCACCCAGCCTACACATCCTACACCGCCTAACCCACAGGTCCAATGCCATCCCAGCCTACAGATCCTAAACCTTCCCAGCCTACAGATCCTCTTCCATCCAACCCACACGTCCTACACCATCCCAGCCTACAAATCCTCCTCCATCCAACCCACAGGTCCACCACTCTCCCAACCTACAGGTTCTTCTCCATCCAACTTACACATCAAACACCACTCAACTACATGCCTTACACCTTACTAACCTACAGATCCTCCATCCAACCCACAGGTCCAACACCATCCCAACCTACAGGTCCTTCTCCATCCAACCCACAAGTCCAACACCATCCCATCCTACAGGTTCTTCTCCATGCAGCCCACAGGCCCCACAGCCATCATCAGAGTCACACACGTGTCGTCACCTCACACGGCTTTGCTGTGTGCCCAGCCCAGCCTGAAGTTCACCGGAAGCCCCGGATTGTGAAGCCATGTGAACAAGGAACAATCTCCACTCTCATTTTTTAAAGTCTAAAAGTCTTTCTGGGAAATTGCTGTCATGTACTGGGAACACTTTAGTCCCTCATGGTAAGACAGATCTTGTGAAAGCCCAGCCTGTCTGAATTTTTTACTTCTTTTTTGGGGCTTGAGGGTTTTCCTGGGTTAAAAAATACACTAGCTCTGCTCACAGATCTTGCCTTACCCATGACCTTGGACTATCAGAGCCACAACAGCTCGGCCATTAGGAAAAAAATCATCTTTTGAGCCTGTGGCTGGGAATACTGACAAAATCCAAACTAAGTGCCAATTTCTCTGCTGGAGCTCAGGCTCCATCAGAAGAAACTTGCGGTGGTGTTTCAGTTCACAACCTTCTCTACAGGCAACACAGTCCAACACTAGAGACGATGAGACAAAAATAAATGGAGGAAACTCGACACGGGAACATAATCAAAGGCATTGAGCCTTTTAAGATAGCGTCTGCCCTGATGTTTACAGAGTCCTCCCAAAGCCAGGAGACTTCTCCTGGACTTCAGAGGCTCAGCGCTGCTCTGTTCTTGTTTACGGCCCTGATGCCAAAGAAAATTGAGGGGCTGATAAGCACCGTGCACCCTGCCATGCTCTGTCAATGGACTCTTCCTTGGGATTAAGTGCCTGAACAACATAAAAGTGTTTTCATTCTGCTTTATGTTCTCATCTGCCTCCTGAACAATTATTTTCGGAGTTGTACAGGAACACGGGCTCAGTAGGACTTGGGTTTTGTTCCTGCTTTTCCATCAAGCTACGATGGAAAGCCCACGTGCAGTGTCTCACTCTCACTCCCAGCCCATGGCATTGTCCTCATGGGCTCGTCTTGTAATTGTCCCTCGTGTGGGAATTCGCTCATCTGAATCCAGAGCACGCTCCAGCCCACCGAGGAATGGCTCCTCTTGGAAAAACAGACATATTTAAAGGGAGCTTTCACTGCAGCCACTCAATGTTCGGTCTCTTTGTGTGTCTGGACCCTAATTAGAGAAGGGAATTGTGGATCAGGAGCTGGAATTTGGTAGGACTCGCAAAAGAGCTTCACCCCAGGCTTGCAGTCTCCTGGGGTTTGCCATGATTAGTGGATCCAATCCCACTGGTTGGCTATAATGGAACAGAAGCCCTCTAATTGCGTGTTAATTACAGTTAATTGCTCACCAAGAAGGAACCCAGGCCTTCCTAGCTGACTGTGGGAAGCAGTGATAGCTGAAGGAGGAGCCCCCCAAGGCAGGGCCCTGTGGAGGGTGATGCTGGCAGGAGGCAGGGCAGGGCTGCCCGGGTCACCTTCCTCCTGTGCCACCTGGGCTGAATCCAAATGGCCACAGCCCCAATCCTGCCAGAGCTCCAGGAGAGCTTGGACAACGCTCTCAGGGATGCCCAGGGTGGGATTCTCGGGGTGTCTGTGCAGGGCCAGGGGTTGGACTGGATGATCCCTGTGGGATATTCTGTGATTCCAACCCTGCACTGCTCTGGCTTGCCTGGGTCTGCTCTGCTCCCAGGCTGCTCTTTGGCTGGTCCCGTCCCCTGCTGATCAACCCAGCCTCGTTGGGAATGGGGGCACAGACCTGCTTCAGACCTCTGAAACCCCCTCAGATCTTTTTTCCTCGTGGGAATTCCAGACCAATATCAGCTTGGGGCTTTGCAGGTGAGGTGGAGGGGAAGGGAAGCTGGGAGGAGGCAGGGGGGAGCTGGGATATGTGGTGGGAAGTGAGGATGGGTGTGCACACCGAGGGCCTGCACCCGAATTCCACGGAAAAACTGCCCCAAGGATCTGGGCTGCCAGGCTGTGAGTCTGGGAGAGAAAGGGAACACGGCCAGCAGAACGCGGAGCCCGAAGCGAGCACGGGCTCAGGATGAATGTGGGGGGCCGGGGGGTTTGGCTCTTGCGGGTTTGTTGTTGCAGGGAGGAATGTGAGCAATTCCTTGGCAGGATTTCCCCGCAGGATATTAGCATTAGAAAGGGAGTCGACGAGCAGGGATGCTGCTGGCTCGGTTCACCCTCTCTGAGGGTCTTGGTCTGCTCTGCCCTTTTCCAGTTAATATTTCAGAGGATCATTTGATTCCTACACGCTCTTCACATCCGGAGCACCCCAAAACCCCCTGAGGTGGACAGCTGGCAGGGTAACATCCCATTCAGCATCCCAAAACCCCTCGGCCTTTCTCTGCAGGCAGACTGCAACCCGGAGCCTGCAGGAAAGGGGCTCCTGGCAAGGGCAAAACAACAGATTGATGCTTTCTTTCCTTTCCTGACACGATGAGGGGATCCCAAACGAGTCTTTGTGTCTCTCCTGGCTCTGGTCCACATTAGGAATTTAAGCCTAATGAGCCCATGATCATGTCCAGGACACTCAGGGATGGGTGGGGAATCTATACCTCAAATACAGGTATTTTTAAGGCCCAAACGTGCTTGGACCCCAGGGGGATATCTCCCCCTGTAGAAAGTTTGGACTCTGAGTACTGGGGGGGGATTTTTTTGGGGGGGGGGGGAAAAACCACCAACCTCTGTGCCTCCTTTTACAGCAAGCTGTAAAACTTTACTGCTTCTCAAGCAGCGTTAGTACCTGCCCCTTCTGGGAAAAGGAGTTTTGCTGTCATCAGAGCAGATTCACCTGAGCACCTCAGGGCTCAGAGGCGCTGGGCACAAACTCACGCCCTCGATCATTTTTAACAGCACTTTGGAGAAGACTTCTCGTCCCACCCCTCACTGCTGTGGGAAATCACATCACAGTCCAAACGGAGTTGGGAGAGCAGTTGTTCATCATCCTCCCCTCCTCGGGGGCAGCTCTTCCAATCCAGATTAGATTAAACTGAACCAGAAAGCGTCCAGACTGTGCAGCTGTAAAGGAGCCAAGAATTAATGAGTTTTCGTGATCCTGGGTCCACGCTGCGATTTCTTCTGCATTCCTCTGGCCGCCCACATGCGCTGAACAATGGATGTGCCCCATTTCAGGGTCCATCGGGAGGTGAGTGAGTGTTTGTAAACTGGAGATTGCCCTTTGAGCCGCGTGAAAGCGACCGGAGGAGCGGAAATGGAGGCTGGCAGCCCTCATCCTCAGCTGGCAGCCCTCATGGATAAGGAGCTACCGCAGGCTCCTGGAACAAGGGCAGAGAGGAAGCAGCCTCCGGGTGTAGCCACAACTTCTCCCCTTTGGGCCACGAAGTTTTGGAGCCACGCTGCCACGGAGGGAAGGGGAGCAATCCTGATTTTCCTGGGAGGTTCTCCTAAACCAGTGGAGGAAGAGCACCCCGCTGCTCCTTTGCACCAAGGCACCTTTAATCCCGTGGAGATGCCGTTCCTGCTCCTGGTTCATGTGTGAGCCCTTGCTCCACCACAGGACACCACGACCTCCTTTGGGGTTGCACAGTCATCCCTCCTCCCACTCCCAAAAAACTGGGGGAAAACCCCGGAGAGTTTTCTGCACTCAGTAAATGATACACCAGGTCTGCCTTACCCCAAAGGGCCAGGAGTTTTCGGGAAAACAACAGGAATGTTAATGGTGAATTAGTCAGAAAGGCCAGTGAAGCGTGACACTAATCAGGAGAGGTGATCACACTCTGCTCAAAGTCTGTGACTGCCCCTGAATCACCCGAATTTTGCTGCTCCCAGGGGCTGCTGCAGCAGAGCCTGCAGAGGGAGGGAGGCTGAGCATCGCTAAGGGTTTGACAGCTCTGATGGTTCTCTCCCGAGACACAAAAAACCCCAGAGACAACGAAAATCCCACTCGAGCAAGATGCGGTGTGCAGGGATGTAAAACAGGGAGCTGAACTGCTTTTTCAGGGCCGAGTGAAAGTGGAGACCCTTAAAGTGAGTGATACGGGCACCCGAAAGCCCATCATGATCTTTGCCAGGTCTCAAAGGGACGTCTCATTCTCCCCCGTCCATGAGGGTCACAGCTCCCTTCCAGGGCTGGGAAAATTCACCAGGAGACGTGTATTTGGTGCTCCAGCCTGTCCCAGAGGTGTTGGTTGAGATCTGAGGAGTGACCAGTGACCCCCAAAGCGCAGAAGTCCTGTTCTCTGTTGCTGGGTTTGGTGGGGGACAGGGAGGGTTTAATGTGCTCTAAAGTAAATGTGTATAAAAATCATCCCAGAGCGGTTTGGGTTGGGAGGGACCCCAAAGCTCATCCAGTTCCACCCTCCTGCCATGGGCAGGGACACCTTCCACTCAACCAGGTTGCTCCAAGCCCTGTCCAGCTCGGCCTGGAACAATTCCACACATGGAGCAGCCACAGCTTCTCTGGGCATAATATATATACATATATATAACAAATAAGTTTATATATGTTTTAATAAGCAGATCCTAAAAATCCATGAGCCCTCAGTGTGGTAATTACAACACGGACCGGGGCTAAACCTCCCATTCCCATTCTCCGTGCTCCTCCCACTGATTCTAAGTCAGACTTGAGCATTTTCACTCAGTGTGAAGCAAATGAGGAAAACGAGAGTCAAGCGAGAGGTGCCATTAAGCTGCAGGCAAACTGGCGGGCTCCCGATCCCGGGAATGATTTACTGGAGCCTTTAATGAAGCCTGAGTGGGTGAATTATGGGCAGAAAAACAGGGATGAAAGGGAGAGTACGATGAGGGTATTTTTGAAACCCATAAATTCCTGTCGGATTTATGCTTTTCTCAAGTTTTACGATGCTCGGGCGTAATTCCCGATGAACTTTTCAAAGCGGCGTTTTCATCCCAGATTTAGTTTGTGTCGTGAAAGTATCTGTGACAGCCCTATCCCATTCCAGCTGCTCCAGCATCCAGGCTACTTTTGGCACTGCCACAGCCCTGGCATCCATCGGGGATGGATACAGGGATACAGGATTCTACTGCCACTTGTGTGGGCCTGCTTGAAGATAAAGCCACGAAGCAAAGCTGAGCAGTTTGCTCGTAGAAATGTTTATCTGTCACCCGTTCCCCACCCTCCAAGGAATAAAAAAAAGGGATTTGGACCCAATTCGAAAGGGTTGGTGGAGCTGGATCCAAACGGGCCTGATGCCTCAACCAGGCTCCAAGGAAAAATCCTTGAGCTTGGGTTGACAGCACGCAGCTCCCACAACCCAAGAGTAACATGAAGCCTCGAGGTATTGAAGGCTGGGATCAAAGTAATTCCATGCTTTCCTGTTTGTCCCAGCTCCTGACGAGCACGAGAGCTGCTGGGACTAGATAGGAGGGGTGAACGTGCTCCCGGGGAGGCGAAAGCCTTTTGAACTGAGGGCAGCGAGGCATGAAAAGCACATTTGTGCTTCCCCACTCCTCCCACCTCCTGCAAATCTTGCAGGGTGGGGGAACCTCCCTCAGCCCAAACATTTTGCCATGAGAAAGGAATCAAGGAGCAACGCTTGGATGTCCAGGGCTCCGTGGCAGCATGACCTAGGTTCTCTCCAAAAGCCCAGGAAGAAATAAATAACTCCTGGAGAAGTGGTAGCACTGGTTCTTCCAGGCCAGCTCGGTTTGCACAGGAGCATTTGGGGTTGGTTTATGATTTTTCAGGCTGTGTTTGTGGCAGCCTAAGCCCTGGAGGAGATAACGCCAACGTCACACAGCCCATGCAGCTGCATCCAGCCTCTCCCTCCTTCTGGCTCTCCCCCCATTATCCTCTAAGCTCCCGAGGCTGTTGTGGGCTAAGCCATCCCTTGTCACCTGGTTTTGGATCCAGGTTACTCTGCTTCCAAGCTTTTCATTCCTGGTTTGAATTTTCCCAGCCAGCCCGAGCCAAACTCAGCCCCGGGGACCCCAGAGAGCTTCAACCAGGGGTGAGTTTGGCCCAAGGTGTTTCTGTCACAAAGCTGTCAAAACCAATTTCCTCTGATCAGACGGAGTTGAAATCCCAGCGGAGGCAATTCATCTCCTGCTGGATGCTGGCTCGAATGGCAAATAAACATCAGAGGCAGGAGAGCCTGGCTGGAGATGAGAAATCTTGTCCTGTGATGAGAGGTTATGAACCTTTCTTATCTCATCTCACCTTTCTTATCTTATCTCTTTGGGTTCCATGAGGAGAACCTTGACGTGGCAGCTGGGCCCTGGGGTGCCCCGGGGTGGCTGGGGGTGCTGCGGGGGGACAGCCAGCTCTGCTCCCCACGTTTGCAATGTGGGATGAGGATGGGGCAGGAAAGCTGGAAAAATCCTCGTGTCCCTGGCCGTGTTTACTCATTCCCTGGAGCCGGGGGGGAAGCCGAAGGACGAGGTGGGGAGGGGGGAACACCTCAGCGTTAGAGCCACTGTGGATTTCACAGCAAAGCCTTTATCTGCTGCTGAGGGGGAAGCAAACACCTGTGGGAAGGTGCCAGCCCTGGCCGAGGTCGTTCCTCCAGAGCTTTTGCCCTCGCCAGTGTTTTGGGATGCAGCAGCGCCCGGGAGCCGGCAGCGGAGCAGCTTCGTTCCCTTCACCTCCAGCTCAAGTTGTCCTTAACGGTGATAACTCCACCTGTCCGAGCCCCAGGACCCCTCTGAGGGCCACCTGTCCTGGACATATCCCTCCTCTCCACGCCTTGCAGCTCCCACCAGCTCCCACCACAGAATTGCGGAATATTCCAAGCTGGAAGCGAACCACTTGGATCACCAAAGTCCAGCCCGTTCCACCTCCCTAGACAAAGGGGGATTTCTCCCCTATTTGCCTACAGCAGCTGAATGAATTAACCCGTGGGGACGGACCCATCCCACCCAGCTCCCGTGGGAAATGGGTGTCGGAACATCCCTCGCCTCCCATTCCCACACCGCTCCGCTGGCGGCCGGCGCTGCAGCAGCAGCAGCAGCGAGGAGGAAATGCCAGGGCTTAAGTGATTTAGCTTGGGGAACGAATGAAATCCACTTACATGGGCTAATTGATAGCAAATGGTTCCTTAATTAGAAATTACAGAATTGCCCCCTAATTTACGAGGAAGAACAGGACCGAGGCGATGAGGAGCTGAGGGGTGTTTCCCGTGGTTGCCGGTGATTTTCCTTCGGAGATGCTCTCGCCAATTAACTTTTCATGACGTAAATTTGTTTGCCTTCAAATACCCAGTTAGAAGCGTTTGCAAATGCATTATTTAAGGCCTGAAAATAAATATTGGATGCTCGGGCTGTGCTTTGTGAGAGCTCTGAGCCGCGTGGCTTCTCACTCAATTATTGATCAGCGCTTTCCGCCGCGCTGGAGACGTTCCTGCGGGCACAGGGGAAAATCCCGGCTTGTTTACTTGCTCCTTCCATTTCTCGAAGCCTCCAAAAAACTCACCCGGCAACGGACTTGGGGATGTTTGTAACTTTTTACATCTCCCTCAATGTGGGTTTTTGGGTGTTTCATAAGGTACGAGCACCTCGTGCAGCTTTGTTTTCCTCGCCGAGACGTTTACAGATGTTTTTCTATGTAAAATTTTGCCAGATTTGGTTGTAAATAGAACCACAGAATCACGAAGGCTGGACAAGACCTACAAGATCTTCAAGCTCGACCTCGAAGGCTCCTCAGAAACTGCGGTGGCTTGGACCTTCTGCAACCATCAGCACAGACAAGCGATGGAAGCTCACAGCCAGGGAGCTGAGATTTGTAATGGTGAAGGAACTGCATAAACCTCACCTCTGGGAGACTGCAGAGAGGTTTCCAGGGATATCTGGGGGCTGCCAGCGCCCAAGAGCTGCTCGCCCTTGGCTTTGTGGCAGGAGATCTGCCAAAAATCTGCAGGTGGAAAACCGGTCAGCCCGGCTGCTTGGCTTTCCAGCCGGAGCCTTGGCAGGAACGGGAATGCCATGTCCGGGGGGAAGAAGGTTTCTGCACCCCGTGAAACACTGTGTCCCTCCAAAAAGCTGCTCTGAGGCTGCTCTGTGAGAGCCACAGCATCGCCCAGGATGGACGTGAGCGTCATCAGAGGCACAAATAATGCAGGGCCTGTTCAGAAGCGTTGCAGGGGGAATTCGGTTCTCATCCCAGCTCCTTCCCGCACGGCAAAGCGGAGCCACAGAGCTCGGAAACCCTGCAGACTCATGGCCATAATTAATAGTACAAAGGAGCTGGCGAGGGGACGCCACCAAACAGGCTCCAGCTCCGGCTCTGACCGCCAGCAGGTCTGCAGAACCCTGGCCGTGCCGTGGCTGCCGGGCAAAGCCGGCGGGAATTTCACTGCTGCCTTCAAAGAAACCAACATTTTGCCCCAAAAAACCCCTGCTGCTCCCATCTGCTGCTCCATCCCTGGCACGAATGGACCGCACGAATCCCAGATCTTTTCCACAAGGACGCCCACCACAACAGAACCAGCCCGATAAATGCTGCCTCACTCTGATTTTCCCACTTTTAAAATGGGAATCGTGCCACTCGTGCCGGTGGCAAGCTCATCTTGCGGGTTGGTGGTCGCTGGTCTTGCAGGGGGGGGTCTCTTAACATCCATGCTAATAATCCCACAGCACTGGGAGCTAAATGAGATCCTGGCACATGCCAGCTGGAAAAGAGGAGAACTGGGCATTCCTTTGCCGGAGGAAAAGAAGAACGAATAATGGGCTTAGAAAAGAGGGAGCGCCAAGAAAAACGCGGAGCCGAGCGCTTGCTGCTCTCCTCCAAGAAAGCAATTCAGGCTCAGCAACACGCAGTTATTAAACGGAGGGGGAAAAAAAAAAGAAATAAATTCTTGTGACTCGGTTTCTTCGTCTCGGCAGGGCGGCCGAGCGGGCTCCTCGATCTGCCGTGACCTTGGGACATAATGGGGCATTGAAAAGCAAATCCGGCGGCACAGAAAGGAAGTGTGTGTTCCACCAGGCCGGAGGAGGCACTGAGGGAAGGGAACAGCCAAGTGGTTATCTCTGGCGGCTTAAATCTCAGCCAGGCAGAGCTCTGGACAAGCCAGGCTTTGTTGGGAGAGCCACAGTGCATGGCAGCTGACATCTAACATCGTTTCGGAATGATAAAACTCACTCGGGATGCTCTTTGCCCTTGGCAGGGTGGAAAAAGCCCCCAGGACAGGCACCTGTGTGGCAAAACAGCCACCACATCCTCGTCCCCGGGGGCTGCTCCACGATTCCTGGTGACGTAGGGAAAGGTTTGTGGGGTTATGGATTTCAAACCCTGCCAGGGGAAACGAGGGAAATCTGAGCATCAGCATCACCGTTTTGCCCCCGTTGTCCTGGCAGTAAATGTCCCTGCTTTTATCTCAGCGCAGTTTTGGGGTGAAAGACGTGTCAGCCCTTCAAGCTGGGCTTGGGATCACCTGAAATCCCTGGAAATACCCTGGAAATACCCTGGATTATGGGCATGCTGGCAAATTTCAGCACTGTGCCCTTGCTGTGCTACATGGCGCTGATCAGAGAATCCCAGGACAGTTTGGGAAGGGATCTTGAAGCCCATCCAGTTCCACCCTCTTGCCATGGGCAGGGACACCATCCACTAGACCAGGCTGTCTCAATCCCTGCCCAACCTGGTCTAACTCCTCTCTCCCACTTTCCTCTGCCTCTAAAACCCAGGGAATTCTTATTTTCTCCTTTCCCTTTCGAGTCCTGAGCCCTTTTCCAAGGTGGATAGCAGGTAGCCGAGGGTGCTGATACTTTTATCCTCTGCTTTTATCCCGGGACACTTCCACCCAGCACTCCCGGGATGGGTTTGTAGAAAATGCTGCTTGTTTTGGACTTGCCCTGGATTTGTACCGGGATCTTCCAAATGCCCCTGTCCCAAGCCACACCGATGTCTAGTGGGAACACCCAGGGTGTCCCAGGTGGAAATGACCACAGGGCAGATCCTCTTGTTAAATGGGGCTAACGATGTGAGGCAGCTGCTCTGAGCACAAGCCAGCACAGTCATCAGTTCAATTAACTCCGTGTACTAGTTTGAAAACAAACTAGTGAGAGACTCCAAGTCAGAAATATAATTTAATAGGAAAAAAAAATAAAATAGTACAAAAAACAACCCACTGACAGAGTGAGAGTACAGCCTGACCCCCTGACGGTCAGGGGGTTGGTAGCAGTCCGATTAAATGGTGGCTGCAGTCCTCCTGGAGTGATGGTTCTGTTGAAGCAGTGATTCTGTAGAAGGGTCTGGCCTTCCTCTGAAGGTCCAGTGGTGGTGTAGAAGGGTCTGGTCTTCCTCTGGGAATCCAGTGGAAAAGGCTGCTTGTGCTCTTCTAAACCCCAGGTTATATCCAGGTGGGAATGCTTGGCTCCTTCCCCTGGGAGGAGCATCTCACAATGGGATGGTGAGTCACGAGGTAAGGCACTGATGGGCCCATTAACAGGAGATGGTCCGGAGGGAGGAGGCAGGGAACATTGCTGCACCTGGTTTCAACAGCTCATGAGGATGGGAATAGAATACACTGTAACCCAGGACACCCCGCTGATTAACGCAGGAGCTCAGCAGCGGCCATAAGCGAGGCCGTTTGTCACTGGGCATGGGTGGGTTATTGTGCCTTACGCTGTTTAAAGAAGGAAACTCTTCCCCGTTTTATCACGGATCTCTCTGGAAGCTGGAAGGGCTCTGGCAGTGATCTGAGGGAAGGGAATGAATGATCCTAATAAATAAAGGTGCATCCCTCGGCAGCACCATTAAACGGCTCTTGCTCCCCACGGCTTTGCCCCAGGGAGTCTTCAGATGCGTAGGGGAAATTTTGGGAGTCAGCAGCCCGAAAGAGGTGGGGAAAGGGCTGCTCTGAGCCTCTGAGGGACACGGAAAGGCAGCCCAGGAAGATGTTTAGCTAAAGACAAAAGCATTCTCGGCTGAAAAACGGAACTTTCTGCTCCTGGGCCTTTTCCAGGCCCCCAGAACTCTTGTGGAGCCTCTTCACGGACCGCAGAAATCCCACCATCCGGAATATGTCGGTGCACGGAGGGGTCAAGGTTCACGAGTGTCGCTGTTGTACCCGGGATGGAGAGAAACGAGCCAGGCAGAATTCAGGGAAAGTGAATTATTTATTAATATGTGGATAGGTTTTTATCCCCTAGTTCGCTAGGATGGCAAGAGGTCATTGGTTCTTTGACCCACCACCTCTCAGAATGATTGGTGGAGGCTATTTAAAAATATTTTTCTCAGAAAACCGTAACAATCCTTTGGTAAAAAACACCAGGTGCGAGATAGAGAATGAGTTTACAAAAACCCGTAGCAGTGTTTTTCACAGCTTTCGTGAGAAACACAGAGCTCTCTCAGAATGCTGCACAAAACTGGAAAATTTCTCTGCTGAAGCTTTTCAGTGTCCACACACGAGGACGCACCAACAACTGCATCCACCTTCGCATCCCCCCTCTGCTAGGAAGGGATATTTATCCATCTGGGCAGCCATCCTGACCAGCAAGGATTCCCCTGTTCCCATTATCCCGGCGCTCCCTCCCTTAACAACGACAAACCAGCCTCATCCTCGTGGTTGCTTTCAGATAGAGCTGTCATTGAGGCTGGGAATTTTCTCTTTTTTTTTCCTGCAGCTTCCGTGGTTCTGTTGCCAGGAGAATCTCCAGTGGGAACAAAAGCCGGTTTATTTTTGCGGGATGGGGCTTGGGGAGGGAAGGGTTAGCGGTAACTCATGGGTTGTGGGGTGTTGCTGCTGTGAGCGGCCAGGCAGGGTGGGAGGTGAGGACAGGGATTCCTTGGCTCCTAAAGGGTGACGAGGGAAAATGAAGTGGGCGATTTGCAGGGAATGGTGGCTTAAAAGAAAGTATTTTGGTTACAAAAAAATACCTAAAGAGGCTCCAGGAGAGCTGGAGAGGGGCTTAGAACAAGGGCCTGGAGGGACAGGACACAGGGAATGGCTTCCCACTGCCAGAGGGCAGGGATGGATGGGAAATTGGGAAGGAATTGTTGGCTGGGAGGGTGGGCAGGCCCTGGCACAGGGTGCCCAGAGAAGCTGTGGCTGCCCCTGGATCCCTGGCAGTGTCCAAGGGGATCCTGGACAGGGCTTGGAGCCACCCGGGCTAGGGGAAGGTGTCGCTGCCCACAGCGAGGGGTGGCACGGGATGGGCTTTAAGGTCCCTTCCCGCCCAAACCAGTCTAGAATTCTAGGATTGAGGCTATAAATAAAGGACTTTGCCATGTGGAGTGGTCTCCCAGGAGGAGGGAGGTTGGTGCAAAGCTCCCCCGAAACCCACCCCTTCCCACAGGACGGAGCGAGCAGCAGGTGGGATTTGCAGCCAGGCAGGGACGAGGGATGTGCTGGGGGCAGGGTCTGTGTGCAGAGCTGAGGGCAGCAGTGGAAGGGCACTGTAGGAATCGCCCCGAGGAGCAGAGAAGGTGCAAGACCTGTCCCTGCAGCTCTTTCACCTCTCCCCTCCACCTCTCTGCTGCCCTTTGTTCATTCACTCTCTCAGCCGACGTCAGGCAGCCAAAGATATTAAAAGCCTCTCCGGAAGCTCCGTCCTTCGCTCTGTGCACTTCCTCCTCAGGCTTAAAAAACTAATCCCTGTTATTAGTGGGAAGTGGTTGTTACCTGGCCGGGTGTCCGTGCCACCTCACAAACTCCATCCAGGAGTGATCACGGGTGATCTCAGCCCCCCCTTCCCACAGCTTTCCCTGCCCTGTGGCACCAGCGTGGCCACGGGTTTATGAATCACGGAATGCTTTGGGTTGGAAAGGACCTTAAAGCTTAAAAAGCCACGGGCAGGGACACCTTCCCCTAGCCCAGGTGGCTCCAAGCCCTGTCCAGGATCCCCTTGGACACTGCCAGGGATCCAGGGGCAGCCACAGCTTCTCTGGGCACCCTGTGCCAGGGCCTCCCTGCCCTCCCAGCCAACAATTCCTTCCCAGTTTCCCATCCATCCCTGCCCTCTGGCAGTGGGAAGCCATTCCCTGTGTCCTGTCCCTCCATCCCACGGAAACAACCTCTCTCCATCTTTCTCGCAGGTCCCCTCCAGGTCACCCCCTTCCCCTGGCAGGCCACAATTAGGTCACCCTTTAGGAGCCTTCTCTTCTCCAGGCTGAGCCATCCCAGTTGTCTCATCCCGGGGACATTCCTGCTGCAGGTGGGCACGGCTGGGGATGCTCTGCTGGACTCTGAGGAAAAGCAGAAGCAGAGGCCAGTATCACGTAGGGTATTGCTGCCTCCAGCCACTGGAAGGGATGGAACGGGAAAAAATCCTCCAGACTCCAGCTCCGAGAGGAAATCGGGTGGGTGCCTGCCGAGACGGGTGTCGGAGGAGTAAATCCGCCCTGCTTCATTTCCAGCCTGGCGTAACGGAATTCCCAGAACGAAGCAGAAATAATCCATTTGGGGAGCCTGGCAGAGGGAAGACAGAGCTTTGTTTGCCGTTTATGAGGCCCTTCTGTGGGTAATTGGCTTTGAGGCGGGGAACGTTATACCTACAAAACAAATCTTGTCGGAATTTATTGGCTTTCTCCAGCTCCTAAACCCCGCGCGGCCCTGAGCGAGCAGAGCTCCAACACCTGGGAGCGCTGCCCGTGCCAGCAACGCTCCAGAGCCTCCATCCCCTGCCTTGGGATGCAAACAAAGAACTGCCGCTTCCCGGGAAGGAGCCAATAGCTCAGCTTCCACAGGAGAGAGACATCAAACCCCGCTGGTTATCCCCATCCCGCCGTCATTAACCATCGGGGCTGTAATTAATTCGCGGCGAGGGGAAGATTGGCCCGGGAAGAGCTCGCCCCGGGGAGTTTGCTGGGAGTGCTGAGCCAACCAAGCGTTATTAAATGCACCTCGGCGGCCGAGTGTGCGCTCCCCCAGCTCCAGAGGGCCATCCGTAGCGTGATCCGGGCACGGGGATCCGCTGGGCTCTTACCAGAACCAGAGGGGTCACGGAAAAAAGGGCAACAACCGGCCGCAACAAGCACGGAGCTCGGGCGCGCCCGCCGAGGGCCGGGGTGTTCTGAGATTCCACGTGGAAGAGGATTTTGTCAGGCTCGGGTTCGGGAACGCTCCCCGTGGGAAGGTTTCAGGAGCTCAGGGTTCATGGCTGAGCCGCTGCAAGAACATCCCCGCCCCGGCAGGGGTTGGAATGAGATGGGCTTTAAGGTGCCTTCCAACCTCAACCATTCCGTGAGTCTGTGATCCCATGATCCTCCTGATGAGGAGGATCCACGCTCCAGCCCTGGGGAGAGGATTGGTGTCGTCAGACCCAGGTCCGGACGTCCGGCAACTTCCAGAGGAGCTGGAAGAGCAAAAAGGAGCTTTTCTCTGCCCAAAAAAAGCTGGCTCCACTCATACCTGAGCCACGGGAATGGCATCCCAGACCAGCTCTTTTCCTAAGAACTGCCCAGGCCAACAATTTCCACCCGGATTCGTGCCTGAGAAACGCCACAGGGGAACGCACGGAGAAACGAACTTCTCCGTGAAATTCCGGCAAGATGAATTCCCAGCACCACAGAAAAGCCCAGCCTCGTTTAGGGCATTTTGTCCGGGTCTAATTGCTCCCCGGTATCGCTTCCTGGCAGGGGAAACGGGAGTGGCACCATTCCAGAGGTGGGCTGGACGTCTCTGCCGCTGTGCCCGGCTCCATCCCAGCGGGAGCAAAAGGAATGAGGCAGCGAGAGGCAGGAGCAGTGCAAGGAGGGTGGGAGCTCCCTGCACCCACTGGAAGGATGCTGTGGGAGCATCCTCTGGCCGTGGATTTTGCTCCACGTCCGTGGATTTTGGTCCACCCTGCGGCCAAAATCACCTTCCTGGCCCTGAGCTGCTCCCGGGCGTTGCAAACTGCTCGGAAAACGCGGATGGGAACGCTCATCCCTCCAACCCCAGGCTCGGCACCGGCAACGTGCCCCAGGCGCATCCTGAGCGCCGGGAAAAGCTGCTCCCGGGATGGGAGCACAAACTGATGGAGTTCAAGCAGACTTTTCCCAAGGGACCGTTGAGGACGCTGAGCTGGAGCTGCAGATTCTCGATCACCTCCTCCAGCCCATCGGAAAAGACATTTTTGTCCCCAAAGCCGCTCAAGGCAGCCAGCCTGGGATGATCCAGCCCAAGGCAGGAGTCATTTCGGACTTTCCAGTGCCCAAAAGATGGGGAATCACAGCAGGGGTGGGAAAGAGGAATACACCAGCCACTCAAACACTGATTTTAATGAGAGTTTTGGAAGAGCAGAGGGACAGGAGCATCCCCAGGCCTGGTGCCAAGGCACGGATGAGGACAGCACCCAGCCCAGCTGCATCCCAGTGTTTTCCACTGGCAAAACAGGATGGAAATGCCCCACTGCACTTAGAGAACAGGGTTATCCGGCTGCAGGGAGCTCGCCTCGGAGAAACCCCAAAGCTCCCCAAAATAACGCTGGCAGAAAAGAGCTCCCAAGGGTGCTTTGAGGTGGTTCTGTGTGGCTCGTTTTGGGAAGCCAGGAAAAAGAGTTGGATGAGGCCGGGAAGTCCCCGTTGACCCCCGGGATGGGGTCAGGCCACGCAAGGATTCGCAGCCACCCTGTTGCCACCCCACTTTTGTCACAGCCGGGCCAAAACTCTGTCTCCTTCTGCCGCACTGGGCGCAGGAGGAGCCAGCACCAGGAAGAGGAAATTTAATCATCAGATCCCGATTAAACCCAGGAAAAAACAAGGAGGGGGTGGGAAGAGCGGCGGCTCGTGTAGCCCGGACCCATCTGCACCGATATTTCTCGCTCAGCCGCTTTTCCAAAGGGTGTTCCAATGGGAGGTGGCCACTGTGGAGCTGTTGGTGGCCACCATCTCCAGGTGCACTTCGTGTCCACCCCTGTCCTGTTGCGTTGTTGCTCCTGGTATCCCATTTTCCTAACCCTGTGCGGGGCAGTACAACCCCAGGGCCGGATGCTCCCTCAGTCTGTGGGATTTTAAGGAACACAACCCCATTTTTCTGGTGTTGGGTGCTGTGGGAAGCTTGGGAGCCGCTCTCCGACCGTGGTTACCGCAAGAAATTAAAGAGTTCAGCATTGTCCCCCACGTTTCTCCGGCCTTTCCCATCCTGGGAGAGGAACGGGGGCGGGATTTCTGCTCCATCAGGAGTGACAAAAAAAGGCCGCAAAAAAAAGGGGGGCATAAACCCTCAGCTGCCCAGCGGGCAAGGGAAGGAGGGGTTTGAGTGTGACCACCCTCACCGCCAGGCTGGGCGGGCGTGATTTTCACAAGCGCTGCCCCTGGCACGGGGACGGTCACACACCCCGTGTTTTGCATAAGGACACCATTCTGTGCACATTTATTTCGCACAATCACGACACCTTGCACACGGGGACAGTCACAAACCCCGTGTTTTGCACAAGGGCACCATTCCATGCACATTTATTTTGCACCAGCACTGCCCCTGGCATGGGGACACTCCCCCACCCCGTGTTTTGCACAAGGGCACCATTCCATGCACATTTATTTTGCACCAGCACTGCCCCTGGCATGGGGACACTCCCCCACCCCGTGTTTTGCACAAGGGCACCATTCCATGCACATTTATTTTGGACAAGCACTGCCCCTCGCACGGGGACAGTCACACCCTCCCACGTTTTGCACAAGGACACCGCTCTGTGCACATTTATTTTGCACCAGCACTGCCCCTGGCATGGGGACACTCCCCCACCCCGTGTTTTGCACAAGGACACTCTGTGCACACATTTATTTCGTACAAGCACTGCTCCTGGCACAGGGACAGTCACAAACCCC
>VZTD01003687.1:2667163-2817999 GCA_013397725.1 Rhagologus leucostigma | reverse complement strand
GGTCAGGCGCGGTCAGGCCCGGGCAGGCCTAGCCCGCCCCGCCGGGCCGAGCGGGCAGCCCTGTGACCTGTCCCAGGACCAGAAGCAAGAGAAGGTTCCCGTTTCTCCACGGGGTTTATATATGTAAATTTTGGAAAACGCCATTGGTCTAAATGTCTGTCCATCAAGTTCTGGTTCAAACCACCACAAAAGCTTTTAATGCTGTCTTCCGAGTGTCAGAAATTAATAGGACGGAGTGACATTTTATTGTGAAATTTATTTACTTTTGTTTTCAAATATTCAGGACTTTTTTTTCTGATATTATTTTTTAATTATACTTTTGAACCTTCTAATGTTTATGGCAGTGGGTGATTTAAGAGGTAAATTGCAATAAAGATTTGATGACAGCTCATTTAGATATAGTATTTATTTTTTTATATTTTTAATCACAGTCAATTAGGGGAGAAAAAAGAATTCCATTGTATATCATATAATGACTGTCAGTCTTAATTTTTTCAAGAAAAGTCGCTTAACTGTGAAAATACATTTCTTATTCTTTTCATCTCAAAGAATTTTCTAAAATAGGAATGCAGTGTGAAAATTTAAAACTTAACAAAATCTGAGCATGTATTCCTTTAAAAAAATGGCAGTTTTCAAGGTTTTTTTATCCTCCTTTATTTTTGTTGTTCCAAAAGCAGATGTATGTGTATAGCTGATCAAGATAGTCAACTGGTAAACTGATCCACCTGAAAGATTAACATTTTTTACTTTCTTTACTGAGTTAGTTTTCAAACAGTTCCCTGATCTAATGCTAAATGTGACATGGCAGAGCATGATAAGGGATTGAAAGAGCAGCTGAAATGGAAAATAAGGATAAGAGGTGTTCAAAACAGCCGAAGCCATAATTTCACTGTTGCAGAATAACCTGGAGAACACAGTGGAGACAGCACCATGCATTACTGCCTCAATTAGTACAAAATGTAGAAACAGCAATTGGGTAGAGAATGTGGTCCGATACTAAGTAGAGACCTCTGATGTCTAATCTGGAATTCTACTCTACAGAAATCAAAATCCAAAATCCTTAGGTTTTACTTATGCAGCAAATACCCATGTGCATTCCTCTTTATGCAGTGTTAGATATGATGCTTTATTTTGGCAAGTGTTTCCTATCAGGTGAAAAAAGTTCTTTTCCTGCTGAAATCAGGGATGCAAGAAGGCTCCATAATCTCAGACTCAGATTCACTGGAATAATTATCTTTTACCTAAACATTCATGAATATACATACAGACACACATACACCCAGAAGTACAAACACAAAACAACATCTGGAAACTGTTCTGAATATTCTACCCTGAAATTTTATTTAGCAATGAATTAAGATAATACCAGTGTACCCCACTGAGGTGCATTCACTGTTTTTTTCAATAGAATTTATAAAAATACTGTGTAAGATATGTAATTATAATGAAGACTATCAAAGTCGTATAGGTTATAAATATTGTAAAAGTCTGTTTGTCGTAGTTGATGACACAGAGCATTAATTAAGCTTTCCAGGGTTCTCAGTCCATACAATATGCCATCAAAGTAAATGTAACACAGATATTTAATTTTTTAGTAGTGGTCTTAATTAGTAGTGGTCTTAAGTGCAAGTTAACAATAGAGATTTTTTTTTCTGGCTGGCTACTGTATAATATTGATGTGAAAATTACCACTAATTTATTTATCCATTTTCATTATACAGTACATGAGTTAGATAATGCAGATGCATCATTTAGAATTACATACTAGGGAAGTTCTAGTGACTTTAAAATAACCATGTGAAAGATGAACAAAAAATATTTAATATTTTTCAAAAATGTCCTGCTTTTAAATCTTTTCAAAATGCTGGAACCTCATCAAATAAGTATAAGCAATTCAACTGAAACATAGAAGAATGCAAATGAAAATAAAAGATGATGGGAAAAAGCACTTCAAATATATGTATGCTTAATAAAATAGTAAAAAACAATACAATATTTACAATGAATCATAGAATCATTAAGGTTGGAAAAGAGCTCCAAGATCATTGAGTCCCACTGTTAACCTAACACCACTGTGTTTACTACTGAACCATATCCCCATGTCCCACATCCACACACCTTTAGAACACTTCCCCCGTATGCAGCCATCTCTATGCTGTCAGAAGCCAAATTCTCACTACAGCAAATAGTGACACTTTTTAACTTCAGCAAATGATCCACATTTATCTCTGTTTACTCAGTGAACGAGAAAATATTGGCTCTCACGCTAGCTTTTCAGTAACTAGCATTTGGTAAACATAAATAACTAAGCTGTATCTATTGTGATGGTATTTCTAACACAGTAATCTCCCATTTGAGGATGATATATAAACAAATATGCAGATAAAACATTAGCAAAACATAATCGTCTATGCTCATAAAAAAATAGATGCATTAATATGAAAGATTTAATTATATCCACATATGTTATAGATTAGCATTTTGTAGAAGAAGAAAAGAGCCTTGTGACACACATAAATTAGCATATGAGCAGCCTGACCACCAAGAGGGCAAAGGAGTTGTACAGGGGAGGCATCCAAGTAACAGAAAGTTGAAAAACCAAGAACAAGAGAAATGCAAGGAATGCAAATACATGTATTCTGACTAATAAATTAGAAGAGGTACTGGAAAACCCAAGGAAAACAGTATCAAAATGCAATTTTGAGGTCCTTCTTTTGAGAGAGAAAGAAATAGCATTAAAGCATCAAGCATGAAGAAGAAAGATGGAAACACCTGGGGTGTATTGCTACTTAAAAGTTTAGTAAAGTTTATTTTAAAAGTTTAAAACTGGCTTTAGCACTTATCACTAAACAGTTCCACCACAGTAATCTCTAAGATGCCATTTATTCACAAAAGTTGAAAACAGCAGTAAATGACCTTAGTAGTAACAGCTTAATAGAATTATTAAGCAATTACTCCTAAAATTAAGTGCAAAAAAGAGAAAACAGAAGTAAATGTCATTAAGAATTTTGCATTCTTCTGCATATCTACTGAATCTAGCTAATCACTGAATCACATTACTTCTGAGTCTGAATTACACCAGATTTCCAATGAGTAATGGACATAAGCTGTTCTCACAAGCTCTTTAAAACTCTTACACAGTGTACTAACTTTTATTTATTTTTCAGTACTTCCATTAAAGCATATAAAATGCCAAACACTCTCCAGATGTATCCTTAGAAACAGAAGTCTGGCATTGCAGCAGCCAGTGTAACCAGCTGGATTTAGACAGGGGATATAATTCTTTTGTTTGCAACTGACTTTAACTGATTATTTACAATAGCTCCCAGCTTACTTTGCTCCAAATATAACTTAAAATCTTTGTTCTAACATCTTTATCATATGACACTACTGATCCTGGTGCTATTATGGACATCAGTTATACCAATACTCTCACCGGAGAATGTGATAATTGTTTCCTCTTCTTTCACTCATCTCTTTGGTAGTGTCAACAAATCTTATAGATGCATTATGTCTTAGCCTTGAAAATACGTGATAAAATACAATAATATACTTGCTTACAATATGAGCTTCCTAACCTGGAATGTCTATGAGTTTAACATAATTCAGCTCATCCACAAGGCTGACATAATTTGAATACAAAGAACATCAACAGCACAAAGAAAAGCAGTGAAAAATTTTAGAAAATAGTCCAGCTACTCATTCATCTACATATGCCAAAGTTTTTGTTGTGACATTCTATGAAGAATGTGAAACCCCACTATTTGATGTTAAAGTAGACAGAATTAGATTTTTGCATTGTTCCTTTTCCCTGAAAATAGTCACAGTATATGTGAAAGGGTCCATAAAGTGTTGGTGCACCTCTAGCAAGTCACAGTACTTTCTCTAAAATACAGCACACATACTAATTTTCAGAATGTTTCTAAATAGCAAGGCTTAAGAAATAAATTAATCCATTAAGTAAAGACAATCATAAGTTTGCAGGGGAGTTTTTATCTTTCTCTTACACTCTTGTAACATTTCTTGGGAAATATCACAATTTCCTGGGAGTAGAATAAGGTATGGTTTCAGAAAATTATTTTAGTTTTACCATCAGTAGAGTATTTCCAAATTCCTCTAAACGAAACTTTGCTAAAACACATAATTTCTTGTTCCAAGAGCAGTCATATTTTGTAAACCATACTGACTGTGCACATTATTCTTTCAAGAGTCATATGTCACTCAAAAGATTGTCTCAGTAACTGGTAGTGTGTTTTAACTGATGAACAGAAATTCTGAAGGGAAAATAATCAGGTAAACCTTTTTATTTCTCTGATAAAATTTTTATAAAAAAAAAACTATTCGCTTTGCACCAAGCAAAGGATTTTCTTTCAACACAAATGGAAAATTCCTTTATGAAGTCCATTAACAGAAAAGAACAACATAATATGTCTGCAAAAGGAAGAATTTAATTCAAAGGTGCTTTTAGCCAAAAGCTGTTTCATTAAACCAGGGCATAAAAAACCCCAAACAAACAAGCAAACAAAAAGCCCTCAGTTTTATCTCTTAGCAATTGGAGTATTTTTGTATGTGCTTGTGGGGAAAAAGTCTCTGGATTCTAATTCTATGCTTAATGCATATTCAAATAGGCCATGCAAAACATAATAATTTGAAGAGTATAAAATCAGAAACTCACAAAACATCCAATATTATAATTGTACCACATCTCACTTAACAAATAAAGCATATGGCTGTGAATCCCTTGGGGGAGAAATAATTGATACCAACTGAGGAGTCTAAACACTTGGCTTTTGGATAAACCACAAGAAACCCCCTAACCTTCGTAGGATAAGGAATTTTAACTTGAACAAGTCTGGTGAAAAGGTGTTGTGTTTTATGTCCACTTGTCAGTGTCCTGTCTTCTCACAGATGCCTGATGGCATTGACTGCAGTGGTTTCACCTCCTGTGAGCCAGTCTCATTGGCTTCCTAGACCAGCCTGACTTTGAACTACAAGTTTTCATCCCTCCTCGTGTTACTCAGTCAACAAGTTGCTCTAGACTGTCAGTATTGGTCACCTGGTACTTTGGGATGATCCATCTACTGTTACACTTTTTTATGCTGCTGAGATGAAAAACTATTAAACTTTACAATTTGTAGTACAAATCCAATGCTTAGGTACTTTTTTTAGTTTGCCCCTTTAAGTGCATAAAAATATCAGTTTATTTAAGCACTTGGAAATCTTTATGTTTTTTACTTCATTTTCATTTCAGGTGAAACAAAAATTTCAGGTGATATGAAAGAATTGACACAATTCATAAACACTTCTGATTACTACTTAATAGCCTTTTAGTGACTAAAGTGATCTAAAACTCCAAACCAAACGAAACCAAAAATAAACCAGCCAGTCTTAAATTATTTCAGGTTGCGTTATTCAAACGTTTAGTACTTTTATGGTTGATATTTTGTGGTAACTCAGTCTTTAAAAACTGTAGTCCTGGTCTTTCAACCCAAAGAGCTTTCACGGACTTCCTATATTCTAGATCAGTGATCAACCTGTGAATCGTGGCTACAATATTAATTTCTACATGAGTTTATCTGCTTGTCTCTCCTTTGCTTGGGAAGCTCACTGTAGTAAAATGTTGAGCTGCTGTTGCTGTCGTGGTACTTCATCATTGTTTAATACTGCCAGCTGTTAACATACTGCAAATTACTAAACAGAGCAAACAAAGCTGTCAAGTAGGTGGGTATGTTGAACTTATATATAGTTGGAACCAAAGCAATTCAGTGTTGTAAGAGTGACAGTTAGATATAAAATGACATGCACTTAGGCAATTTACTTAAATGGAAACTCTTAACACAGCAATTTGTGAACTAGACCATTATGGATGTCTTTTTGGTTTCCATTTTAGAAAATTATTTCAAAAAATGTGTTGTGTTGGGAATGTTCTTAAGAAGATAATTATTGTAAAATTTCATTAGATATAATTACATTAAGATGTGAGTGTATGAGAATAAAGCTGAGTGTGCCAAAAAAAATCTTTCTGTGTATAAAATATCTCAGAAATATTGAACAAATAAAGGAAATTCAAATATTTCTTCCATAACTTTACCCTCAGAGCTCTAAGAAAACACTTTTGTTCATATGAAATTAGCTGTGTGAGAAATTATCTGTAAGCCAAAATGTAATTTATCCAGAAAATACCATTCATTGGAAGGTAACAAAATCTTTGAAAGGTCACATATATAATGCTATAGTAATTCTTGTCAACAATGGGCTTCACTGTCATTTATCACTTCAGTAGTTTACAGTTTTCTTTACCGATTTAATACAAAAGAAGTAGAGATGTCTAGAAAACAGATAGAACTATTTTGGAGAGCAGAAATATTCCATTTTGCAAGGATATTTTAATGAAAAATAAGTACTCTTTCTTGCAGCTTGCTACTGACTCTTCATTATTGCTATAAACTGAAATTTATCGAAGTAATCAAATGATCGATTTTTTAAAAAATTATGAGAGCAGAAGGAATCAGGATTACAAGGCAATTGCAAATTTGTCTATTTGTTAAGAGAGTTGTAATATTCTAATAAGTATAGAAATCATGTAAATGCAGCTTTACACAAACATATGCATACCTATGAATCCTTGTTTATTCTAGGACAAATTACTTGTTTTATAAGTGAAGCAAAAGCTGCATTAACACAAAATAAATATGCTTATTTGGTTTTCTTTAGAAAAACTCTACTGAGTCCCAGATTGAAACAAAACAAAATTAAACAAAATTAAACAATTGAACTTTGAGGGAATATGCTCTCTATTATTGGAGATGAGTAAACACTACGAATGCACTGGTTTCAAATTGAGAGTTCTTTGCTTCATGTCCTTTGTATCCACACTACAAGGAGTTGCAGATGTTAAGTGTGAAACAATCCCCCTTCAAATCAATCTCCTTGAAAAATCAGTTCTGCAGAAAATGTGAAGGATTTGGAAACTGATGGAACTGATAAACTGGCTGTTCATGTCTTGGAGAGGTGTACTTTTTGCTGGATAAAAAAACTGGCTTGATGGCCAGGTCCAGAGAGTGGTGATGAATGCAGTTAAATCCAGTTGGTGGTGTTCCCCAGGGCTCAGTACTGGGGCCAGTTCTGTTCAAAACCATTTTCAACTATTTGGATGAGGGGATGGGGTATATCCTCAGTAGGTTCACAGACACCAGTGAGACACAGACACTCTCCCAGAGTGGGAGAGCTGTTCTGCTGGAAGGTAGGAAGGCTCTGCAGAGGGATCTGGACAGGCTGAATGGATGGGCTGAGGAGAACTGCATGAGGTTCAACAGGTCCTGCACTTGTGTCAAAACAAGGCCATATACCTTTACAGGCTCAAGGAAGGGTGGCTTGAGAGCTGCTCAGCAGAAAAGGGCATGGGGTGCTGTTTGACAGCCAGCTGGATATGAGCCAGCAGTGTGCCCAGGTGGCCAAGAATGCAAATGGCATCCTGGGCTGTGTTGGTGTTTGTCCCACTGTAATCAGCACTGGTGAGGCTGCACCTCAAGTATTGTGTCCAGTTCTGGACCCCTTACTTAGAAAAGGACATTGAGAGGCTGGAGCAAGTCCAGAGAACAGCAACAATGCTGGTGAAGGGTCTGGAGCTTAAGAGCTTAAGTCTTAAGAGGAGCAGCTGTGGGAGATGGGGTGGCTTAATCAGGAGAAGAGTAGGCTCAGAGAGGACCTCATTGCTCTCTATGACTACCTGAAAAGAGGCTGCGGACAGGTAGGGGGCAGTCTCTTTTGACATGTCTCAAGTGACAGAACAAGAGGAAAAGGCCTTAAGTTGCACCAGGTGAGGTTCAGCTTAGATATTAGAAAAAAAAATTCACTCAAAGAGTGGTTAAAGCACTGGAATAAATTGCCAGGGAGCTGGTGGGATCACCATCTCTGTAAGTGTTTAAGACGTATAAGGATGTAGCACTTGGTTATGTGGTTTAAGAGTGTTTATGGTGGTGTTGGGTTGATGATGATCTTGAAGGTCTCTTACAACTCTGATGATTCTGTGATTCTGTACATATATACGCATTGGATAGACGCAGAGAAAGGACTGTAAGCACACCCTTACTCTTAGATTCAGATGATTGTGCCTTGACAGTAATAAGAAAAAATAATAGTTTAACAAAAAAAACCAAACCCAAACCAAACCACAAAGATCAGGAAAGCATTATCAATCTCTTCTCTGTCTCACGGTTTTACAAAAAAAGCTCCAACCACGGGTAGTGTGCTGACCGGACAATCTAATGCTGCTGTGTGATCAGTGAATTTTGGAAGCACAACAAAGCATTTCTGCGCAGAGTTAGACATTCAGCTGGAATATAAACACAGGCTAAATTAATGTCTGGACAAAAAGAAAAATCCTTGATTAATTTTTTGGGGGATTCTAGGGCTTCGTGTGGGATATAATGCCATGAATTTGTGCAGCAGCCTCTTACAAGAGTTTTTAACATATTGTCAGTAAGTTTGATTGCCTCATATTTTTCTATTTCAGTGTTTTTTTGGGATTTAAATGGCAGTTGCTCTGGATATACTGCAGGGGAAACAAACCAAAAATCAAAGTAAGCAAAGTAAGGAAAGAAGAACTCTACCCTCCCTGAAAAAAAAGAAAACAAAACACACCTCACAACTGAGTTTCGTCTTTTGTCTTTGGCCAGATTCCACAAAGGTATAAGGCTGTTCAAATCATCATGATCAAGGGAAAAAAAGTGTTCAAAACTTGTATTCCCCACAAAACAAAAGGAGAGAAAAATAACCCCGCTCCTCTCAAAACAACTACAATAATAAATTTACAAAAAGCAAGAAAAAAAGGGGTTGCATTTTATAATAAAAAATTAAATGAGAATCTAAAACTTTCATCTAAGTTCTACAACTTGCTGTCTTAACATGACTTTTCATCTACAACAAGTTCCAAATTCATACTGCCATTTCAGGGTTTTTTGGGTTTTTTTTTCATTTTGCTTTGTTTTCTTTTTTCCTCCTTAGGGACTCTATAACCTGCTATATAGTAACAGTCTTTTTCCCTTTCCTTTTAAGTATTTTCTCAGTAAATAGCAAGAAAAGTTAATCTTAAATGTATAATTTAAATTTTTTAAGTCAGTTCCATTAGACTCTTTCAAAGGCATGATTCATAGTTTCTGGATATTTGGGACTGTTAGTGCTTCAAAATTCTCCATGAGTACTTAACACTGCACTTTGTACTAATATAATTAATTTTGGTTTAATTCAAGTCTTTGAGATAATCTCATTCTACTTGGTTTACATTTCCTTCTGTATAAAACCTTCCAGATGTGTTTCACTAGAAGATTTTCTTAGTGCATCCCTTCTTTTTTTTTCTTTTATATAAAGACTGATGAAAACATTCAATTAAATTATTCCCATTTATTTCCAAAGCTGCATGAATACCCCTTTCCCGCTGTGAACCTACAAAAAGTGGACCTTTTCCAATAATTTCTTCCCAAAAATCAATCTGATTAGTCTGGAGGAAATTAGATATTGACTAAAATGCAAAAACTGCTTCCTCCATGAAAAGACATCACTGGCCTTGATATGTGTATGACATATTATTCTCTTCCTGTGTTCAGTCAGATAACTATTCTGGATCTCAGAGACTGTTTACCATGAGGCAGTTTAACTAAAACTGTTTTGTTAAATGTATTTTCTTCCTAAAATATTGAATACTGAAAATATTATGCGTTATTTAAATTTAATTTCTACTGTTTTTCCACTAAATTTGTGGATCCGCTACAATTTTTTTTGTTTGTTTTCCTTTTAAACTTAATTGTATCCTGGAAAATGCCACTTTGCAGAAGTGAAGAAGCATCATTTCTTCAATTTAAGTTTTACAGTCCTTTTTTTTCATTTTATTGTTTCCTCTTCTCCATGGCAATTTTATTTGTGACAGCTATAATTATATATACATTTGAATAAAATTGAAAAACTGGGGAAAAAAGATGGGTTACCTTTGTACTTCAGTGATTTGTATGAGACCTCCTCCAATACCACAAGGCAGTAATTTCTCCGTCTTTCTTCTCGTATGCTTTTAGTGAAATATTTATTAAGAACAAACATCTCTTTCAACACAAGTACAGAGATTCATGAAAAGTCTTGTTTTAGCTGCCTGAATGCCAAAATTATGTTTTCAGTTCCAAATGATATAATATTAAGTAGAATTGCCTTTACTGGATTTTCTGAGTTACTTTTTCAGGTTCATGAAGATGCCACAAGTAAATGAGTAGCTTTATTTTGTAAACAATAAATAATTTCTTCTTTTGCCAGAGGAAATACATCAGACCAAGACAGAACAAAATTTTTTCAAAAGCCATTCTGAGGGCATCTATCTGCAGGTAAAAAAATATAAAAAGAACAAAACCAAAACCCACCTTATCTTGTTATAGCCAATATAGTCATAATGCTGAGTTATTTCAGATTAATATAATAATTAATTTTAAATTTCTCACCACTCTGATTTGCTAGCACAGCACTCAGGATGTCAACAGCAGTATACATGGTGTATAGTTAAATGATTCATAAAAGCTGCATATTCGTCTCCTTTTGAAAGTTCTATTTTTCTCTGAAAACAGAGAAGACCATGTATGACAGTGACTCTGCTTCTTTGCTTTCTCTCATGTGAGCAATCCTTTAAAATGAAATCCTTAATTAAAAAAAAAAAGTTAAATTATACTAAAAATAATTCTGTGTAAATTCATTTCTTTATTAAGAAAAAAACCCTAATACATTTCCAGCTAAATTAAAAATAAAAATAAACAAAAAGAATATACGGCTGCTATTTGCTTCTTCTTTAAGTCAGCTGTAAATAAATTTTGACCATTTTATGGTCACTGAAGAGAATAAAACAGTTTTCAACCTTCTAATAATTGTTAAACTATAAATGCTATTCTCATATCATTGGGTTATCAAGCAACAAGCCACTAATACAGTGTAATTTATAATTAATGTTCTGCTGTCAAACTAAATTGAAAAGGTTCAACCCATCATTTTGCTGGTTCAGGAATACTGTTAAACTACAATGCTGTCTATCATCAGGAATTTCTACTTTCGACTGGACAAATTTTCATTGACACAGTAAGCTTGGTGTTAATTTTTCCCATTGTAGTCCTATATTCTAGTGTTCTAGAATGGTACCCATGTTAGAGGGCAAGTTGGAAATCTTATATATAGTACAAGGTTCTCTTTCTTTTCCTTTCATATGCTTGTGGGTATAATAGTAACAGAGAGAGGATATTCACAGCAGCTATTTTAGTTTGTTGCCTAAATTAGAGTCTTAGTCTTCCTAAATTTCTTCTTCACAGTCATTGTGGTTAACGTAGGTAAGAAGCACTACCAAAACAAATGAATTTTAAAAAGAGATCAAACAAAACACATGGTAAAATTAGGTTATAAGGACATGCACTGTAAGCAAGGGAGGCTACTGGGTAACAGCCATGGATGCACAGGAAACTCGTGCTGGGCCAGCAGCTAGGGCACTGGGAAAGGCAAGCTCAGGTTAAGCAACCACTCAGAAAATCTACCTGCAGGTATTCAGGACTTAGTTTGACTCTTTTAGAAGAGGTAAATTCTTCCTTTCTTCAGTAATCACATGAGGTGTCTGCAAAAAATAGGACATTCTGTGAATATACCAAACACATAGAATAAAAAATTGAGATCACTGTATTTTTTTGGGGAAAAAGAAGCTGAAAATAATAAATCTCCTAGAAGTTCAGTAAGACTTGCATAATGAGATTTTCATGGTTTTGTGGAAACTCTGGTGGTTTCCTATAAGAAAATTTACAAACTTTTATTAAAAAACACCCCTGACACAGTGTTTTTGGGGGGTTTTTTTGTTTGCTTGGAAGCTGCTTCACTGGGGATCCCATACTTCTGGTAACCACCTAGTAAAGGTAATGGAAAATTCTGTAATAAACTACGGTATATTCACTGATAATGCTGGTGTTCTTTAAGAGTGGTATGTTGAGCACTCTTCAAAAGATTCTATCAATGTCTAATTAATTAATTGTTCTCTATATTGCTTAGCAGATTTTTGCAATATTATCCACAAATTTCCCTAAGTTATACAGGAATTTAAAATGATGTCGTTTGAGTAATGCTTACTAAAAGTAAAATCCGATGGATTTGCATTTTCCTTATTTCCTTCTTTTTCCTTCATCTTGTTTAGGGTTTTTTGGGGGGCAGGGGGGAGGAGAGTTTATGTGATGAAATCAGTCAGCTGCATCATGTCTGGTTTCATCGTGTCGATGGGTGTAACCCCATACGACAATGAAGACCCACACAGCTGCTCACTTTCTCCCAAAACCCAGCAGGACAGGGGGACCCAGGGGAAGAGAAATGCAAGCGTGAAAGTGAGAAAACTCGTGGGTCAAGATAAGAACAGTTTAATGATTGCAATAAAATAAAACTTTTAATGAGAAGGAAAGTAAAAAAAAGAGAGAAATAAAACCCAAGAAAGATAAGTGATGCAAATGAAAACAATTTCTCTGCACCAAATGACCAAAGCCCAGCGAGGCCCTGAGCATGCCTTGCCCCAGCCAACCTTACCCCAACCTTTTACTCTGAGCGTGAACCACAGAGTATGGGCTTGGGTCACTTGGGGTCAGCTGTCCCAGCTGTGTCCTCTCCCAACTCCTTGTACACCCCTATCTGGGTGGGGTGAGAGGCAGAAAAGGCCAAAACACAGTGCAAGCACTGCATAGCAGTAACTGAAACATCCCTGAGTTATCAACAGTGTTTCAGCACAAATCCAGCCATAGCTCCATACTAAGTGCTGGGCAGAAAACTAACTCTATCCCAGCCAAAACCAGTGCATATTCTAAGACTGCAAAACTTAGCATTGAGAACACAAAATCAGGAACATACTACTTAAAATTAAAAGGGTTATAGTTTGGAGAAAATTAACTTTTACTTATATAATAGTCCAGAAATACACTAAATATTATTGTGGATAGATGAAGCAATTTCTTACTAATGTATGGTCATAAAACTTTGCAAAGCAGTGGAAAACATACAGCTACCCTGTGAGATAAAATTTAACTCTACTAGTGCTTAATTTTATTTCTTTTACACAAATAGTGATATAATTCAGGAAGAAATAGGAATTAACACTAGACCATGAAGTGTGTGTAGTATCATAAGCCAGTGTTCTGCTTTTCACCACCCCTTGACAGAAAAAGTGGAATCTGCAACTGCAAATTTAAAGATGAGACATCTCAAAATCACTGAAATGAGATACTATGAAGTCTAGTTCCAGAAAGAAAACATTCCACAGGAATGCAATATCATCTGCAAAATCTGTTTTCGTTCAACATTCCCCTTTTGAGAATGCTTTAGTAGTTTTCATGGTGTTCTTTACTTGCACTATTACTGCTGACTGAAGTGAAAATTCAAACTTAGTGTATCACATTCCTTGTATATATATACAACTGACTTTTAGCAAAATACTTAAGAGAGTTAAACTCATTATTGATGTTTATCCATGAGACGTATGTAGTAAAGATCCAGACAACCTAGTAGTCACTGTATAATCATAATCTTTTGAGTCAATTAAGGCTAGAGGAAGCTATTCTTCAGCTTAAAACTTCAGCTGAGAATCAGTGAGCTGGATGCCCATACTCTAGGAAGGAAGCTGATGTTTGCTGACTCTGAATCTGCTCTTAGGTGCTTTAATGGAAGTACCATACACTGTAGGAAGAGATACATTTCAAATGTTCATGGCATTTTTTCATACAGTATTGACTTGGGCTTTAGTGTCAATTTATGTCTCACAATATAAGAAGGCTTATGAAAAATCAGCAAATCTCAAGATTGCCCATGACATGCTTGGGTTTTTTTTTTTTGCATAATTATCAGATGAATAGTCTCTACCTCCAGAGAAAATTTGCTGTGATGAGAAAGATTGTTTTGTCACTGAAAAATCAATGTGCTTGGATTTTAGATCAGTTCTTCATTCTATTTCAAAGCGACTACATTTATACATAATGCAGAATGATGACCTTTTGCTAAGCAAATGTGAGGCTCTTATATTTTTCTCCAGAGTTTTTAAACAAATATTTGTGATATTGGTTATTCAGATTTGCTTATTTATGTGATCTTGTCTGGGCAACCCTGCATTTATTTTTGAGAACTGAGTGTTTGCTAGGAAATGTAGATATTTCTCTGATAAATATAGTTCTTTTAAACACATTTCACATAATAAGAATTGTTACTTAGGTTGCCTTGTGATTTCTTTCCCCACGTCAGATAAAACAGATGTCAAAAGGATCTTGTCTGTTTAACTTTTACCATTTAATCCAAGGATAAACATCTATAATCATAAGGCCTAGAATTTCAAAGGCACCAAACTAGAATTTATTTAAATACACACACACACACACAAACACTTTTCAATGGAAGGCACTGGTTTAAACTAAGATGTTTTAAACTATCTGCTTTCCCCTGAAAATGTAAATTCAAAGAAACAGAGGCTAAAATCTTTTTTTTGCAGTAGTAAATCTATTTTTCTTTCCCCTTTTATGAACATCAAAATATTATATTCAGAATTTAATTTTTTTCAACAAATTAAATCATGCTTTGCTCAGAGAATTTTAGCCTAATGTATTTTATTCTGTTGGTTTTGTTAAAATACAGGGGCAATAAACTAGTCTTTTACTGACTTGATTCAAAGAGAGTTAGCAACTCACAGTATAGGATCATAGAATCATTTCACTTGGAAAAGAAGCCTAAGATCATTGAGTCCAACTGCCAACCTAGCCCTAGCAAGACTCCCACTAAACCATGTCCCCAGCTGCCACATCTAGACATGTCTACTTTTTTATTTTCCTTAGTTCTCTGAAACTGCAGTCTAGAAGTCTGTATTCCTTTGAAGTATTTCTTGATTTCCATCTTTTAGAAGAACCTACATTTTTTGGTTTCTATGTACAGTTGTGTACAGTTGTTCTTGTTTGTTTTGTGGATAAATATTTTCCTGTTTGCTCTTCTTTTGAAATGAAGTGTAGCTGAAATCATCTTTATAAAAACAATTTTATGGGATTTCTGTGAGTTTTGGGATTTTGTTTCTGGCCAAAGTGACCATCAAAACTAAAAGACGGATATTTCACGTTACCTCAACATGTTTCATATACCTTTTTTTTGACAAAAAAACCCTTGTGTTGTTGCTGTTGTTATCAGTACCTGTAAAGTGAAAAATAAATTTTTAATCATAAAAGGTTTTTACCCTAATATGGATTAAATGAATTTTTATATATATTTTCCTAAAAGGATCAGTGCCTTTGTGCTAACTAAAACTGAGTGAATAGACACTGGCTGTATTTCCATAAATTCTAAACTAAGTCTAACTGTTCCATGGAGAAAAAAGATATAAAAAGAAAAATTGTATACATCAAAAAGAAATTAAAATATCTATAAATAAAAATGGTACATAATGTAAAATAGTTATTTTCATCAACTGACATTTTGGTTCACTGGGCTGTATTAAAGCAAGTATATGGACTTACTCAGACTATTGGAATAGACTTTTATTATTTAACTGTATGTACATTAGAAGATGCATGATTAGTGAGGAAGTCCACATCATTGATTAGATTGGCCATTCTGTGATTCAGCTAATCCAGGTACAGATTTTTTTGCTGTGTGATGGGTTTTAAAAGCAATAGCTCTCTAAAAATACAGATAGAAGATGAATAGAATTTCAGAAGCACCACAGCGTTTAAGTACTGTTGAAATCAATAAATATTAGTATTGAGATCCAAAAATGCACTTAGGTATCTGAAGTACAAGATAGGCATCTGAGACCCAGAGGATTATTCAAATGCATTTAGGTACTAAGAGTCAGAAGGTATTTTAAGTTTGCACTTGTCTTGATGCAGTGAAGGCCCAGGAGATACTGCTGCTGCTTTGACAGAAGAGTGCATTGAGGGGTGCTCTCATTTCCCATTGTAAAGACTAGGCTGCTTTTGAGTTGGGTTAAATGTCTTATGGGGAGAAACAGGACAACAAGTATCGATGAAATTTAATATTTTGGCTATTTTGTAAGAAGAGTCAAAACATGGCTTCTCATTTTGAAGTAATTTATGCTTTTATCCAAGGTTCCATGCAAAATCTGGATTAGTGTACAGATCACAGTGCTGTCTTGCATTCCCTATAATCTAGTAGTAAGAATAAGTACAGTAATTTAGTAGCTAGAATATGTTCCTGCAGACTAAGAAAGCCCAACTGAAAAGTAAGGCCAGAGCTGCTGACTCATGTGACCATAGAAAAAGTGGATATAAACACTCTCCTCCTCTCCTGTTTCTGGTCTTCTTCAAACAAACAAGCGAACAAACAAAATCAGACTAGGCATTTCAAGCTTATGCACACTCACTTGCCTTAGCCCCCGCTAACTTTCAAAACCTTGCCACAGAAGACATTGTGCTTTTATAGACCACTTTGTACTATTTTGCATTTTTTATGTACCTAAATATTTCTAAGAGATTTACTTTTTCTGCATGTGAGCTTTTCTATTTGTTCAGTATAACAACATTTCCCAACCTTTCCTGGGTATTTTGAGGATTGTAACGTTAATGATTGCAAGGGCATTACATTTTTCTGTAACAAGAAAAATATAAATACCACATATACAATTCCTAGTATCACATTTCAAGAGAAGATAAACTCATTCCAGATAATTGCAGCACTGATAATCTGAGTCCTCACAAGCATAACTACTTAAGTGAGCAGTATTTTATCATTTTGTCATGAAAATTTCTGGACCATGTCTATGCTTGAGCTTACTATATCCTTTCATGAATTATGGGCAGATACACAGTTGTTGGACTAGAGACAGTATTTTTCAAAGTGCAGTCAAGGTCAAAATGAGCAAATTGAAACAGAAGCATGTTTCTAACAAGTATCTCCTTCCAGAATAAATAAAGCAAGCCTGATCCTTCAGCATGGAAGAGCAAAGTGGCACAACTTCAGCCTTTCAAAGGAAAGAAAAATCAGTCACATGAAAATTGTCCTTCATATTTATAAAAAAGGACCACACAAACCCAAAAGATTAATTATTTGAATTTGGAGAAATAAATACTACATTAATGCTAAAAATCTGGAAGTAATTAAAGCTTGATGGTATCTTTAGGTCATTCTATACTGTTCTTACTCATCTTTCTTTCTCTAAAAATCAACTATTGGCCACTGTCAAAAGTGTACTACAGATTTTTATATTGACTTAATATTGAGAGAATACTTTCATAGTATTAAAAAAAGTATTTTTAGGGTAAAGATCAGATTGAGTCTCAATTCCAAAAAAGTCTGAATAGTCTGTTTTCCGTAACTTTTTGATCATTTATGTAATATGCCAGTGGTGGTATATAGACTTGGATGGACCTTCAGATAACAACTTCTGGTGCCTCTATTTCACTAAATCACATGGGGGCAGTCAATTTTAAGATTTTTTGGTTAAGAGGTCTGTATTCCTTTGAAGTATTTCTTGATTTCCATCTTTTAGAAGGACCTACATTTTTTGGATTTGGTGTACACTGTGTGCAGTATGTAATCTTGGAATCACTGTGTTACATTACAGTTGAAAATGGTTGAAAAAGAACAGCAAAATCCAAAATGGTCCAAGAAAAAAGAAAAAGCTCAAAAAATTTTATTAGCAAACTACACACTTCTAGTGGAAATTGGTATATTTTTTGCTCCTATTTTCTAATAATAAGAGAAATAAAAGTATGAGAGCAAAGAGGGAAGAATGAGAGACTGAAAGAGAGAGAGAAGAGGAGAGAAGATCACCAGTCCTGGGTCCAGACCACCTGGGCTTTGTGGAGATACCTTTTTAAAGGTAAGTTTTCCCCACCCTGGTCTTAGGTTTCTCACTCTTCATGTAAATGAGTTAGCATGCACAGTCCATTCTTCTGGACCTTTCTGGAAATAGGCTGGGAGGCTTTGAGGGTCTCTTGTTGGTCTTGTCCCCTCTATATGGGCCTTGCCCCCTCCTTGATCCCATTCCTGCACTTCCACTATTCTGTGTTATGCAGTGCCCATTGACCAGAACAGGGAAGTTTGCCTCAGAAAAATGCTGCCTCACCTCCTCTTTCCAGCCACATCCTATTCTAACTTACCCACTGGAATGGCCATCATTGTTTGAGGCAGAGCAATGAACACGAAGTCCTCACTGTTCAGGTTTACTACAGTTGGCCACAGAAGCTATGGATGCCCCATCCATGGGAGTGTTCAAAGGCCAGGTTGGATGGGGCTCAGAGCAACCTGGTCTAGTGGGAGGTGTCTCTGCCCATGGAAGCAGGGTTGAAACTCAGTGATCTCTAAGGTCCCTACTAACCCAAACCATTCTATGATTCCATGAATGTTTTAAAAGATATTAAGGCAGATATCTTAAGTGGTTTATAAAGATTCATAAAGGAGAAAATACTGAGACCTCAGCAGTGACATTCACATGAGACAGATTAATTATAGCTTTCTTGTCAGTCAGTATTATGGTATGTTTAACCATTATATATATATGGTTAAACATACCATAATACCGATATAAAATGGGCGGATTGAACCAAGAAGAAAATGTGTTATACTGAACAAGGGGCAGCATAAGAGACGGCAGAACCTGAGTCGATACTAGCTGCATTATATTTCCATTCCTCTACAGCATAACACATATTTTTAAGGTACTGTGAGACAGTAGAAAAAGTCAAAGACTACTTAGCAATTTCCAATAACAAAGGCAAAAGTAAAGAATCATTTGACAAAAATGTTCTTTTCCTGTTCTTACTTGCTATCTAGGTCAAGTAACTAACATGTCAGCATAAGTAGTACCTTATGTCTCATTTGACAAAGCAGATATATACAAACCAAACCACACTTCGGCTCATAACAAAGTAGATCTGTATAGACATTCATTCTGTCCATTCTACAGATCCATCTTTCATTGTTGCCTTTTTTTTTCCAAGGTCTGGCTTGCTGCAAGATATTTCTGTGAAAGGAATTAAAACATAAACAATTTTTCTCCCTGTCTGTGACATAGCCTCTCAAACTGACAAAAGCTAACAGGTTTATCTGTGGGAAAAGAACACTCTTCATAAACATTACAGTTTATGCCTGCAGGTCAGAGGGAGCCTTTGTCTCCCTGTGCAAAATACAAAGATGACACAATGACATTTATCTCCGTGGGGCTTCTCTAACAACATTTCTAATGGAGAACAATATATTATACATCTCTAATGAAACACTAAACTGACTGCAGGTCTCAGAAAATGTTTTTCTAAAAGTGTGATACATTGCACAATCTACTACAGACATTGAAACTACCCACATTAAGTTTTTGTTCAATTAAATTAGAATAGATTAGATGTCACTCATGAATTTTCTTCTGCCTTTCTACAGTAATTCATTTAATTGGCCTCAATGATCAGCTCTGGGGTTTCTCATCTCCAGTGAATTTGTGCTGCCCAGGAGCAGAGTTTGCAAGAGATATATCAATTCTGAATGCTTTTCTTCAGTTCACTCCAGGTTGTCAAGTAATTACATGACTAGAGATGCATTTCAGCAAAAGTCACCAAAAAAACCCATCATCCAGGCAATTTAAAAAATATTACTACTTTAAAGTTCCTAATTAATTTCTACCTATTCAGCAAGGCAAGCCTTTAAATTTATTTCACATCAGATTATTTTCCATCAGGTAAACTCCTCAGTCAAAAGAATATAACCAGCTACAATACTGCAGTTAGCACATGATATTTCTATTTGAAAACAGTGGATACACAGAGTTAACAGCAATAGTATATGACAATATTGCTAAAAGTGTGGATCAGTAGAACACAAGGATCCCACGGTTTTTGGTGGGTTTTCTCTTTAAAGTACTGTTTAAAGCAGAGCAGGATGGGCAGTAGGAAACTTTCACAAGAGGGAGAAAAAGGAAAAATCATGCCTCTTTAAAGCTAGACCCAGAGAGGCTGAAAAAGCACAGATGGATTTATATCTTTTTCCATTATATTCCTACATGTCCTCTTAGACTGGTCACAAAGTAAAAATGTTAATTACAGAAATCTTACCTACATTTTATAGGAAGGATTGATTGAACTAAATTTTTTGGGAAAATACGAAGTCCAGTTCTTTTTATGAAATAATTTTGAGACTGTTTAGGGTAACAGTAAACTTAATACCCAGAGACAGAAACAGTAGTAATCAGAGCTAAGAAAGCTGGCAGGAAGGTGAAAGGAATTTTTTTAGTAGGGAGTCTCTGTTCTCAGGAAGGACTTTTGACTGACCTCTGTCAAAGGTACAACACAGCAAGATGCAAGCAATCAAGGTTTCTGGTGTGTGTTGGGGTATCTTTCTGGCACAAGTATCACGATGATGCACATAGGAGAGGGCGTGTACTCTGAGCAATCTTTAATGCCCTCCTAAACGTGTTTTTATATCCTGTACATATGCATGTTGGTTTATTCTCTATATGAAAATAAGTATAGGAAGTTCTCTTAAGTCTGTGAAAACATTGTATTTCTAAACTTATATAACTTTCCAGTTTATACTAAAATATAATTTGATTTATGGTTGCTGTCAACAGGAAGAGAAAAGTCTCCAAGTGCCACCTTTTTCTAACATGCATATTGGTCAATTGGTTTAAAAGTTGATGAAATAGAGCAAAACAATTGTTAGACATTTGAGGACTTAGGAAATCTCTTTTTATGTAGTGAGTATTGCTTCAATTGAAAAAATGGACTTGATTCATTTATTCCTGATTGAGCAACCTGCCAATGAACCAATCTGGAGCTGCACCTGAATTTTCTTAATACCCCTCAATATAGAGATTTCACAGCAGTCTGTAGTGAACTGTCAGCTCACTGCAGGATCAAAGCAGTAATCATTTTCCTCCTCATCTAAGCTGTTGCAAAATGCTGTTGCATTTTGCCTGAACAGTCTTTTGGAGACAAGCAAAGGACCATCTAGAGTGGATGGAACTAGAAAGGTCCTTCTAGAAAATCCAAGCATATTTAACAGGCTGATGATATCTGGATTTAAATTTGGGTCTGCATATCAGGACAATACTTTAGAATTCTGTTTCAAACCTAGATCTAGTACGGGTCACTTCCAAGGGGTGCAGTTCTTCAGGAATAAACTGTTCCATTGTGTCCCCCACGGGGTCACAAGTCCTGTCATCAAACCTGCTCCAGCAAGGGCTTCTATCTCCACAGAGCTACAGGTTCTCCCAGGAGCCTGCTCCAGTATGGCCTTCCTATGGAGTCACAGCCTCTTTTGGGCATCCATCCGCTCCAGTATGGGGTCCTCCACAATCTGCTGGTGGATATCTGCTCCACTGTGGACTTCCGTGGGCTACAGGGGAACATCTGCTTCCCCATAATCTTCATCACGGGCTGCAGGGGAACCTCTGAAACCTGAACCATCCCATTCCTCTCCCTCTTAACTCACCTTGATGCCTGCAAATTTGTTTCTCACATATTGTCACTTTTGTCTCCAGGTTACATTTGTGCAGGAGATTTTTTCCCCTCCTTAACTATGTTATCCCAGAGACAGTACTAACGCCACTGATGGGCTTGACCTTGGCCAGCAGCAGGTCCATCCTGGAGCTGGCTGGCGTTGGCTCTGTAGGACATGGGGGAAGATTCTGGCAGCTTCTCAGATAAGCCACCCCTACAGCACCCCACATCCAAAACCCTGCCATAGAAACCTAATAAATTCCACACTCACCTCTTTGAATCACGTATTTAAGAGTTATCATTAAAATACACATTCATCACACAATCTTCTCAAATTTCACGAACTTCACTCAAATAAAAAAAAAAAGAATTCCCCACACCAAAATCAATACAACATCATCACAACACTGAATGAAAGCAAACAATTTACACTGATTCCACCCCTTGTCACATCACCATAATATGACAACTGAAATTTCCATTATCATTTCACTCTTCATTCTCTAGTTCTATTCAGTCCATATTTTACCCATTACCTCTCCTTGTCTTGAATTCCTCAGGTCCTACAGTGTTCACCAAAAAGAATCTTGGTGGGTTGACCTTGGCTGGATGATAAAATGATCTGATGCCTGGACCATCTGCTTCCCTTCCCTCCAAAATCTTCTTCTCCTTAATAGATTAAAATATATTTGTGGAGGTGTTCCTAAAAAAACAAATATATATTTTTGTGAGTTTTAAGCTCAAAGTTTAGCATCAAAAGCCATCATGATATGAAGTGATAATCTAGAATAAAGTATCTTTTCTTGTGTAGGTTATTGACAAGATGTTGACAGACTGCTCTTGTATCAGCCTGCCTTATCTTGGATTGCTTACCAACTTTTCTCACCCCTCAAACTTTGTGTCAGAGGAGACATAAATTCTCATCTTGCACCCATAGTAAAGCTGACACTGAGGCACTTAACCTGACTATAACTGAGAACAGTGTGCTGCAGCACATTTACAAATGCAGTCTTGTGCCAATAACCCACCTAGGTACAGCCATCTTCCTGGGTATCTGCCTTGTGCACTGGGCAGCTGCTATAGCACACCACTTCAAATAAAAATAGACTAAATACAAACTACTGATAATGAAAATTATGTATGTCTTCCAGAGTACATTATATTAAAATTCACCTAAAAAAAGCTGAATGCAGATATTTCTGTTATGATAAAATAAACAATTTAATTTTGGATTAATTGATATTTTCCCTGTACCAAAACATCAGGTGATCTGTATGGCTGCCTGTATTTAGTGCTTATTATTATGGAAAATTTTTAAGGACGGTAACATTGTATTGCAGTATTCTCCAGATTCAATTTTATAAAACTGATAACTCTGGATAGGGTGTTATTCAAAGAGGAGAGTGGAACAAGTCTTTCCTTTCCTGTTCCCATATTTTTTTATTTTTCAGTGGTGGAATGACTACTCTTAAATAAGATTAGGTTTGCGGAAATTATATGTAAAGAAGTTGCTTCTCAGATATATTATTCACATTTCGGAAGAAAACGTTGATAATTTCAGAAATTGTTTCAACTACTGCAAATGTAGGCAACATAGGTGTTTGGGCAAACTGTTAAGTCTCATCTTACCGTACTTTAGTACAAATGTTTTCAGGGTGGGCAAAATTGGTTCCTACTTGAATCTCACTTGATTGATTACTGACGGTACTGAAGGCTAAACATATGCGTGTATCAAATTCTTCACTTTTTAGAAAATGTCATAATTGCAATTCCAATTTTTTTCTCTAATTAAAAGAGAAAGTTGCTAATTTATTTGGTAATAAAAGTATTACAATTTTATTTACAACATGATTAAATATTTGTATGCACATAGATTGGTATTGTGGAATTTAAATATTTTAAATAAAAAACTTTAACAAATTCTAAAATGAAAACTCTGTAAGAAAATATGGGAAAAAATACAAATGCATCATTATGGACTATGATCCTGTTTTCAAGGAATACTTAAATTCATTGAAATGCCATTTATAATAGGGAAAATAAATACTTTGTGGAATATATTGAATTTGTCAGGCTAGACTGTTTTAGAGGTCTTTGTTAGATAATACAGTTTATTCTTCAAATTTTTGTGTAGGATAGATATGTTCATTTTACCTTAAGTAATACACATCTCAAAATTATATGTGAGGCATTGCCTTTCCTGAGTGTATAGCAATAGAGTTTTTTTCCTAATTACAGAGAAGCTTAGCAAAAAAGAGGAGGGAAAAAATTCTTGGTGAGAAAAATCTATTCAAGAACAATAGTGAAATTTAAAGTTGGGAAGACTCTACTCTTCAGTTCTTGGCAATGAGGATTTTATGCTCCAGCCAAAAGAAGTAAGATCAAAAGACAGCAGCCTGTTAAGAGGAGCACCCTACAGTGAGGCAGAAGCTGACAGCTTCTTGAGGCTGACATGGGCCTACTGAGAATCAAGATTTACAATAGATGAGAATTTAATGGGTTCTCAAACACCACTATACACCATATTTGTGTAGAGACTGAAGGGAATACCAAACACAAGTCAGTTAATAATTGTATTTTTGCTTCAAAACCACCTCTAGCTGGTCTAAATAATTTAGCAAAACTAACCACACTTCATTTATAAGTATCTGCTCTACAGTTGCACAATCCTATTATTTTCCAAGGCTTTCAAAGAAAAATATTCAAGACACCAGGAAAATTACACTATTTCTAACTTTAAAGTTAGCAGCCAAGGTGACTTCAAAGACTGTAACAACAATGATCTGCTCACAGAGAGACAGAGGTTTAAGTCAGCTGCTTTGATCCGACACAATGATGGAACTGAGAAACAAAAGCCAAAGCTGACTCAGGGACCCTTTATTCTGACAGTTGTACTTCCGAAATGGGAAGTCCTCAAATGAGGTCCTCAACAGTAAGTGTTCTGTGGTAATGAAGAACACTTTCATTTTCAAAATAACGGAAAATTTAAATTTTGGAAAGATCTTCTTAATGGCAGAAATCAGGATGAAATCTTATGTGTCTACAAATTATCTTGATCAGTCCAGCATGTGATCCTTCACTTTTCTCTAAAATAGGACTTGGGGTCAGAAAAAAGTCCTTCTGGGCTAGAAATGTCTAATCAAAATGCTTGTAAGATTTAGCAGGATGGTTTAATATATATTTATATAAACAGCATGGTAAAACACAACCATTTGTTATATAAATACTCAGTACATTTCTTCCTACTCTTTGATGTTTTTTCCCCAGATTTTCTCCACCTTTTCTGCCTTAACAGCCTACATACAAATCATCTATTTAGATATAAATTAATCAAACGTTATTCATACTTGAACATTGGTTTTAACTAACAGAAGGAAAATTATTTTATAGTAATAGAAGTTGAAATTGAGAGTCACAACAAGTTTATTCTTCATGTGGTCTACTACAGCTGATACAAAAGGTGTGCTTCAACTATTTTAGCTGTTTCAGCTATTTTAATTTAATTTAGTAAAAAACCCCAAAACTCAGGTTCTTACAGTTTCTCAAAGGAATCTACTAGGTAGTGTAATGGACTTTTGTAGAAAATGGTTTTCAATACAAAAGTTTCATGCTTGGATTCATCCCACTATTTCTAGAATTTCCACTTATTTCTCAGAAACAACAATTTATTGAAGAGGAGGACTGTGATATTGACACTATTGAAATACGTATAAGTTGTGATGATTTTCTCTTAATGGTCATTTATTCTGTATTCCAGTAATCATTGCACGATAAATGAAGACAGTAAAATACAGGACAGAGTTTTCAATTATGTCTATAGTGATACACACATTCTATGCAAATGTATTTTATGTTTTGTTTTGCTTTACAAAATCTGTATCGTTTTGATATGTTGCAGTCTATTTGGAGTGTGTAACATGTTTGATTTCTCCCTGCCTGTTGGTTCCATAATGTTAAAAAAATGAAGCTCTAGAACTGACAGGAGAAAAATGTGTTCTTAATTTTGGACCATTCAAGTGGAGAATTATGAATGCCCTAGACTGATAATTACAGCACTCTTTTGTGAATGCACGCATCTGAATTCCACCTGTCTTGCATATATAATTTAGGAGTTTTAGTCAGTGAATTTGCAAAGTGCACTGAAAGACCTGGAAGCATATATGTAAATGCTGTGCTCCCTTTTTCATCCCTGTAAGCTGTAAATTTGTTTTATCTGAACCTATAATTTGTCCCTACCTGACTACAGCCATCCCACACTTTATAAAGGAAAAATATAGGTTTACCTCCCTTTTCATTGTATCCCCAGTAAAATTCCATTATGTTTCACTTTTATAGTACCATACAGCAAAGTAGAAGTGGTCTTGTTGAAAATGACTAAATCTAGTTATTCACTCCTTTAGCACAGATTGTTACTTTGGAGTAAAAAATAAGGAGGCTGCTTTTCCAGCTCCTTGTTAAAGTAGCATCACCGTGTTGTTTGGTCCTACTTTCAGGAGAGAACTGAGTGGCTTAAAGTCTGCTTTGATGCTGACAAGGTGAAGCCCTAGTTCAGGTGGCTTCTGGTATAGAAACATCTCTAAACTTAGTTTTTTAAATGATCTGCATTCAGACTGGGGGAAAAAGAGTGTAACTGTAGCCTGGTGCAAGGGATATTCCTCCACAGGGGAATAAGAAGAAATAATATACTTGAATCTTGTGAAATAAGCTTCCTTGCTTTCAGGAAAATATTTCAACCAGAAGTTTATGTTTTGGACTTCTTTTGATGGAACAAAAATATTTGGAGTTGCTTAACGATTTTCACAGACTAAAACAGGTAGAGTGCAATTCAATTCTTTTGATGTAAAATATTTTCCATGTATACCACAACATCGATAATTTTGCCTAAGTTAGATGTGTTCCTGAAAATATGTAGGCATCCAAATTTAGGCAAGTAGTTCATATTGGAGGCAATCATTCATTTTAGACTGTTCAAGTTGAAGTAGTTCTGGAAAATAGGTTCTTTAGTGGTTTTTTTACGATATCTACATACTTTGAACTTCCTAAATGCCTAAATACATGACTTGGGTTAGTCTAAAGTCATTTAGATGGTTTCAAGCATTTAGTCTGCACCTTAAAACATTTCCATGTAAGGGTTCCATGGGCTTAAGCAAGCCAGTCTTTCAGAACACTGTATAATTGCATAGGACTTAAGGAAGTGACATGCTGTTTCCATAGTCTAACAGCTCATTCATTGTATACTGAGACTGTGAAGAGAAAAGGAATTTTTGCCATGATACTTGAAATTACTCTGACAGCATTACATACTGGAAAGAAAAGTTTTACATTCTCCTTTACTCTTAATAAAGCATTTAATACATTGTTTCACCCCAGGCATGATCATCCTCCCAGTGAAATAGTGAAAAATTTTTATTGACTTCACTTATTTTACATAAAAAATAAGGAAATGTTACTGAACTCCGTAGAGTCCTAAGAGATTTATTTTTAGGGGATGACAATTATTTATGCTATTTTTAGATTTTAAAACATGAAGTGCACCTCTTTTCGGATTTTGAATGATAGTGACAAGCATCAGTTTATTTTTAATTGTATAAAATTTAAATAAAAATCACCAAATTAAAATTAAATGAGGTTGGTCATGTGTTTAAGACACATTTTTAAGGTAAGAGATATCATGCAGCTGTCAAAACTTACCGTGTTGGGCAGTCAATATTTTGTAAAGCAGTCTGTCAGCTTTAAAATGCAATGTAACTAACTTATGTATCCTTGTATTTCTGTGTAGTGTTACAACTACAGCTCAGTGGCTGCTTTGAATTTGACAACAGAGCCATTAATGTACAACTCCGCAAAAGGCCACAGCCTCCTCTTGTTTTATGATTACTTCAAATGGACCCTTTGAACCTTTTCTAACATCACACCATCACTGTCAGAATAGAAACTATACAGACATACTCAATTATAGTTTTGGGAATAATTTTCTATATTTTCCCTAAGTTGTCAAAAAAAAAAATTAAAAATCAGCAAAAGTCATCTGCAACAGTACAGAAATTAATGTAAAATTCCAATAAATTTTTGTGGCCCAGAGAAGGTGATATACAGTGATGAGATGATGACAGAGACAATACATACAAAATAGGACTGAGATTGTTGAGATTGTTGAGATTGTTGTTGGAGTCTTAGTTCCCACTTCTACTATTGACTGAACTTGAAACTTTTCATGTGCATCATTTTGGAAACATGAGATGGACTTAAGATTTTATCTTTAAAATAGGAATAGCTAAATGAGATGTATTAGGGGAGCTGACTTTTCAAAATGAGTTTTAGAATCTGTGTCCCTTGTGATAACTGAGCCCCAGCAGGATTAATGGCATTTGCTCTCTTCAAAAATGTATTATGAACATATAACTAGTGTTCACGATTAGCATTTGAACAGAAAATACTATTGAAGACGTTGCAAGGAGTAGAAATACTACTTGGAAGTTCCTGACTAGCCTCTCACAGCTATTTCTTTAGGTTCTGTATATTCCTATGAGTGAGCTACAGCCTGAATTTGCTGTGTTCTGTCTTATCTTGCTGGGTCTTTTTCATTTTGACAAGTAATGATGCCTTAGGTTTTAACCTTTAGGAATTTCTAGATATGTCTGGATTTCATCTGTCTTTTTTTTTTCCATTCTGTGGTCCTCTTTTAATACAAAAAACCTGATTAAATGGTTCAAGTTTAAACATACAAGAATGACCACAGTCATCTTTGATCATCTTTCTTAAATTAGCACTCTCAAGAAATGTGGGGGTTTTTTCACAGGCACAGCAATTTAATCACGAATTCTAACCTGCAGATTTATAAACTGCATCTGTTTACATGTATATTTCTTATGTAGTATAAAGATAAGACTGTTTGAAATTTCCACTGCTGGTTACAGAATACCAATAGGCAAAATACAGTTCCTGTCTGCTAATTAGAGATGCATTATATAAAAATAATACATTGATGTCAAAGTGGTTTATTTTCCAGTAATAAGAATTGCCTATATCCTAACTATGCTTCCCACAGAATGTTTCCTGAAGTTGGAAATTTCAGGGACCTCCCTTTTCTACAAGTTTTCAGATACTATACTATCTTTTCCATATCAGGATTAAGTCACACTTTTTATTCACCATGAGACCTGGACTAGCACCTCAGAGGCAGCTACCATTACTCCCTTTCTATCCATTCCAGCCATATGTGCAGTTTAGCCAAATCAAAGTAAAGTTACAGTATCAAATGTTTTTCCTTCACAGTTAACCTAGGCACTTGTACAACTCATTATCAGTACTAAATAAGTCATTCAGGCCTTTTTTGTGACCATGAGACTGGTAGTCTGTAAACAACTCTTTAACAGAAATCATAGAATTGCAGTGGTAGTTCTCTCTGTCATCCAACAGTTCTTTCAAGAATGGGTTCAAAAAACCTTTACTAGGATCAAGGAAGTCCAAATTTTCTTACATATCCTAAATACTGTAGAAATACAGACTCCCTCAAATGCAAAAAATTATGAAAACATTTATAGAGAGAATGTTATAGGGCATGTATTAATACTTAGAGATTTTCTAGATGTTTCATATAACTCTGTATAAAAGAAGGTTTCTAATTTAAATTAAACCATAAAAGATTTCAAAGGAAATCAAAGGCTAAATGCAAGATCCTGCACATGGGTAGGGGCAATTCCAAGCACAAATTCAGGCTGGGTAGAGAACAGATTGAGAATAGATGTGAGGAGAAGGACTTGGGGGTGCTGGCTGATGAGAAGCTCAACATGACCCAGAAGTGTGTGCTTGCAGCCCAGAAAAACAGCATGTGTCCTGGTCTGCATCAAAAGCAGTGTGACCAGAAGGTTGAGGGAGGTGATTCTCCCCCTCTACTCTGTTCTTGTGAGACCCGTCCTTAAATACTGTATCCATCTCTGGATGATGCAACATGAGAAGGACATAGGCCGGCTGAAGTGAGTCCAGAGGGCCATGAAGATCAAAGGGCTGGAGCACCTCCTCTATGAAGACAGACTGAGAGAGTTGGGGCTGTTCTGCCTGGTGAAGAGAAGGCTCCAGGGTCATCTTATTTCAACGTTCCAGTACCTAAAGGGGGCCCAAAAGAAAACTGGAGAGGGACATCTTAAAGAGCGTGTAGTGACAGGACAAGGGGTGATGGCTTTAAACTGAAAGAGAGCAGATTTGACATATTAGGAAGGAATTATTTTACTGACAGGGTGGTGAGACACTGGAACAGGCTGCCTGGACAAGCCGTGGATGCCTCATTCCTGGACATGCAAGGCTGGGTTGGATAGAGCTTGGAGCAACCTGGTGTAGTGACAGGTGTCCCTGTCCATCCAGGGGTTTGGAACCTGATAATCTTTAAAGTCCTTTCCAGCCCAAGTAATTCTATGATTCAGTGAAATGAAATCATGCAAAAGACTAGAAAACCTCAATTTTTCCCTGGCCAATTTACAACTGCCATAGAACAAGCTGTTTTAAATAACCACAGATTATAAAGGTTATGCTAGAGGTTAACTTACGTCTGCCTAAAGTCAACACAAGGAAACAAAAATCTTCACATCCCACAGAGCTTGATTTTAATGTTTACACATTAAAAATAAACTCTGTCCTGGAGTTTTGTTTCTTTTGTGTGTTTATGAAGTTTCTACCTGCATTAGCAATGAGATATTCATTTCATCATGACATAACAGATTAGGAAAGACGAGTCCCAACATACCAGCCACCTGAGAACTTTTATTAATTTAAATCAGTAATTCTTTGGTAATGAAGATATTTTTCTTAGATTTTATAAATTTAATATTTATGTATTGATTTCAAAACTGTTTCTATTATATTTTTTTGATTCTATTAAATAATGTTAATTTTTTTTTAGTAAAGATCTTTTAAAATGAATTCTTTTCCATTTAGAATGGGCTTTTAATTATCAGCTCATTCTATATGTTTCAATACTATTACTGCTTCTTATTCCTTTAGGATAAGCGTTATGCAAGCAACATAGCATTATTCTTCAATTAGGACAAGCCTGTTCTTACTTATAGCCCAATATCCCAAGATGGTAATATCACTTTAGCAAGACAAGGTCCTCCTTAAATGAAATGGCTGGTTGTTTGAATCTCCATAATTTTTTGTCATTTATATATGTTGTTTTAGTACTTTTAAATATTCTTAGCAGCTTGAAATTTTCATCCCATGATTTTCAGGTGAAGGTCAAAGGTAACTTGCATGAAGATAACTCCATTAAAAAACAAAACAAAACAAAGAACCTACCACATTCTATTAATTTAGGAGGCTAACATGGTCAAAAAGAAAACACTTGTCAACACACCCCAAGAACACTGGACTCTGACACGTCTAAAGAGTACATGACACATTTATCTTCAGGTTTAACTCAAGTAACTTCTCTCTACTGTTGCACTCCTGGTTGTCTTCTGAAAAACCATCAAACATATCCGTGGGAATAAATAAGTTTATTTTGAAATTAAATTAAAATTCCCGCTGTGTTTCAGCTTATTTGATAAGCTTTGTTCAAGCACATTTATTTTATTTGGCAATAAATGAATTTCAGTAAATATATACTAGTAGCCTGATTTTTTCTTCAATAAAACGTAATTATTGAATCCAATTTATACTAATGCACTGCATAAAAAAAATTGGAAAAAAAATACAATAATGTGTGGGGAAAAGCCAGTTCTATTTGAGTCACTGTTAGCCATATCTCAATAAAAATGGAGCCATACATTATTTCTTTGAATGTTTAAAAATTGCTTCAAGTTGTTACACCTATGTATAGAAATTTCTGATTATGTCAGTTTCTCTATATGCAGTATACAAAGTACTGGACAAAAGAAAAGCAATGGCTATTGAAGTTCCCTCACCTCTTTTTGTCAGTGTCTGACTCCAGCCTTTGTCAGTGTTTGACCACAGTATCACAGAATCGTGTAGGCTGGAAAATAAGGTCATGGAGTCCAACTGCAAACCGTAAATCACTACCATACTGTCAGTCTTTCTGTGCTTCCGTGGTGGGCTGACCATGGCTGGGTGCCAGGTGCCCACCAAAGCTGCTCTGTGACTCCCCTCCTCAACAGGACAGGGGAGAAAAAATATAATGAAAAGCTCATGGGTCCAGATAAGGACAAGAGGAAATTGCCCACCATTTACCATCATAGGCAAAACAGACACAACTTAGGGAAAATACCTGAATGTATTACTAATTAAATCATAGTAAAATAATGAGAAATAAAACACCTTCGCCCCTGTTTCTTCCCAGGCTTAACTTCAGTCTCTACCTCTTCCCTCCAGCAGCACAAGGGAACAGGGAATGGGGGCTGCAGTCAGTTAATCACAAGTTGATCCTTGCTCTCCTTCCTCCTCATGGGGAGGACTACTCACACTCTCTCCCTGCTCCATTATGGGGTCTCTCCCACAGGGGAGAGTCCTCCATGAACTTCTCCAACATGAGTCCTTCCCATGGGCTGCAGCTCTTCATGAATTGCTTCAGCCTGAGTCCCTTCCAGGGAGTGCAGTCCTTCAGGAACAGGCTGCTCTGGCGTGGGTTCCCTGTGGGGTCACATGCACTGCCATCAAACCTGCTCTAGTGTGGGCTCTTCTCTCCACAAGGGCCACAAGTTCTGCCAGAAATCTGCTCCAGTGCAGACTTCCCAAGGGTCACCACCTACTTCAGGCATCTACTGTCTCTGACATGGGGTCCTCCATGGTCTGTAGGTGGATCTCTACTCCTCCATGGAACTGCATAGGCTTCAGGGGGAGAGCCTGCCTCACCATGGTCTTCACCACAGCTGCTGCGGAATATGCTTTGGCACATGGAGCACCTTCTTCCCCTCCTGCACTGGCCTTGGTGTTCACAGAGTTGTTCTTCTTACGTAGTCTCACTCCTCTCTTTCCTGGCTGCTCCTGCTCCTGCAACTGTAACTTTTCCCTTTCTTAAATCTGTTATTCCAGAGACACTACCACTGTCACTGATGGGCTTGTTCTTGGCCAGCTGCGGATCTGTCTTGGAGTCAGCTGGTGTAGGCTTACACATAAATGTTATTACCATTGAGCACAGCTTCAGAAACCTTTCTTCCTACAGTTCTTTTCTTGCCTGATTGTAGGGGACTGTAATTAATTTATCACCTTCAGAAAAATTCAGAGACAAACTATGTTTGCTAGCAGCAGTGTCATTACAATTTCAGGGTAGTCTGACATGGTAAAGAGTCAGAAATTGTTTCTTAAATATAATAGTCTATTTAAAACTTCTGCGCTCTTGATCAATAAGCCTCAGGAGCAAAGCCAAGAGGACAGTATATTCACTGGAAACTGGAGATTCACCATGGTTTTGTTTTGTTTATTATTTTTGTGAATTACAATCAAACATGATGTGTCACTTTACCTGAAAAAAAAAATTTGGTAAATATTGGTAAATGAAGAATGCCATGTAATTAAAATGTTTTACTTGGACAATGTTAAATATTTTCTTAAAATACTTTTTTTAAAACTCTACCTTAAAATGGTAAGTTAATTTTAATGTAAATCTAATATTCTTGAAGCAATTTTAAAAATTCAAATGACACAATAAACAAAACACTCTGTTCCATACTGAACGAAGGTTTTATCCCCACTTGATTGAGAAAAACTTGAATGGTTTTAGTTCAAGCTAGCTCCTTTCACCATTTTACTTTTTTGTCTTTAGAGAACCTAAAAATTTTTTATTTCTCCCTAATAACATTTGGCTCCACTGAAAAACAACAGAAGGAAATTTGAGAGACAAAAATAAACAGACTGTGAGGATTCCTCTTTTCAAGACATGAGGAAGTAGATACTAAAAAGAGTGTCCACAAATTTGAAAATTGTATGAACTTCACCTTCTCTGCTCTCAAAATAAAGAAAAAAAAATCGATTTTAGGAGCAAATCTACACAAGTCTTATACTAATTCACTGTATGCACACACATGATTAACAGCTGTGGTGAATAGGTTGTGAATGACAGTGCTCTGCACTCTGCACACTTATGAAATAATGTGTGTTTTGCTAAGTAAGGGTTCAGACTAAATGCTCTGTGTAAAGCTGAGAGGAATAAAAAAAGCAATCTGGTTAATTAATTAATTATTTCCCAGGGAATTGCTTAAATAAAAGAATATTGGTCAATACAAAATATTTCTTAATAAATTAATGTTTTAGTATCAGATGAGGTCAAAATTTTTTTGAATGGTATGCATACAAATGACCTGATACTCGTTTGTATTATAAGTATGTTGAAGAGTTTCTGTAACAGTATATGTAACTGGACAGCTCTGCACAAACGCAAGCATATATTTACATCTTTTAACTCAGTTCTATTTGTAGTGTAATGTGATACTGTTTGCATCACACTATAAGCAGTAAAACTGCCTCTTTTGAGAGCTCATTCCCATAAAATGCCATTTACAACAGATGGAGGTAGAAATAATGCATTAAATAAGTAACAAATATTTACAGCTCTCAGCATATCATGGGCATCCATTAAAATTCAGCCTGCAGTACGACTAGAATATATTCTTACTGATGTGATATTTCAGTGTTTGAAGAAAGCGTCTTCTCTGCTGTTACTCTTATCATTTGGCGTACGATGTCAATTTTTTCCAATAATAATAAAAATTACTTGTTTTCTGACATTTCAGCTGAATACAGGTTCTTAATAAGATCATAAAGCCATAGGAAAAAATTTACTAATTCTTTAGTCCACCTTTTATAAATACAGAATATTTTTTCCTAAAGTGTGTGGTTCTGTAAATAATACAGGACATTTTGCACAACTCTTTGAAGGACAGAATTTTAAAAGTAGCAAAAAATAAGTATATGTTTTCCTTAGAAATCTATTTCAGTTATTTAGAGGGACAGTCCAGACTTTATTTTAACTTCCTTTATATTCATCAGAGTTAAATGAACTACAAACTGTGTTTGAGCAGCTAAATTATGTATTTTAGGATAAAATTTTTTTGAATGTTTGTGATTGATTCACGAAAGAGAAAAGGTTCTTGGAAACAGTCAGTATGGATCAACTAGGGATGAACCATCAGTCTAATCAACTTCTCCAATCAAATGTCTAGATCTTCATATGAAGAGAAAGCAATCAAAGGATCTCCCAATATCTTTGCAGAGTGTTTAAAGAATATGGATTCAGAATTTCCACAGTAGTGCATGACAGGAGAATTAGAAGCAATAGGCATTAGTTGAGACAGGAGAGGCTCTCTGAAGTTAAGGAAAACTTTTCCACCATTAAGAACTGGAAGAGATTGTCCAAAGACATGATGAAGTCTTCATCTTTGAAAGTTTTCAAGATCTGACTAAAACGAGTGCTGAGAAATCCAGTCCAATATCATAGATAAACCTGTTTTCAGCAGGAAGTTGGATCAATAACCTTCTCAGGTCTCTTCCAATCTTAAAAATTCTGTGATTCTAATTAGGGATAATCAGGCGACGGACCTGAAAAGTACATCCTGATCTGAATTAAAGTGCTAATAAAGGTACATCCCATAAACATATACTGTATACTGAATTAGTGTTGGTATAGGAAATAAAGGAAATAATGCATCATAAACTTAAGTTCTTTAAAACTGTCAAAAAGCATTCAGATGAAGATAATAATGCTGCAATTGCACTCATGAATTTAAAAAAGAAATTTGGACACTGACCTTCACCAGACTTTGATAGAAACAGATGAGAAGAGGCGTGATCTCTTCATGGTTAATACATTTTGAACGTAAGAAACAAGCATAGAAATAAGTAATTAATTTTTTAAGGGAAGAAGATAGACAACATACATCTGTGCTATTTACCTAATGTAAAGGTATTATGATCTCACAAAAGAAATGGCAAAATAATTGACAAAATTCAATGCTCCTACTAAATTATTCAAGTTAATCATTGTAATGCTGGCTTTAAGATATAATTGGATAATGAAATAACAGGGGAAATTCAGTATTAATAAAAACAACATAAAGAGTATTTAGAAAAGCTGTTCTAATTATGCATGCATAGCGATAAGTCTTAGTCGTTAAAAGTCAGGAAACAAACCTTAGAAAGACTTTTGAACATGTTCTGAAATTGTCAGTGACAGCTGGAAGTGGTACTAGAATGTTAGGAAGCAAAACCCAATATAATTATATCATTATGTTAATCTTTGATGCACCTGGATCTTCAATATTGTGATCGTCTAGTCTCCCTGTTTCCAAATGAACCAAAAAGATACAGAACACATTGACAAAATTATCACTGAAGTGGAAATCAATTTCTGAGATTCCCTGAAATAGTAATAAAAAAAGGGAAATAATGACATATTGGGGGATAGTAAATAGATCATGCAAGACTATCAGGAGCAGATATAGTCAAAATAAGCTGTAGTAAAGGTCTGTAAATGTCATGCATGATATAAAAAGGCTGAATAGCAAAACCCCACCTGTTACACATCTTAACTCAAGGAGGCAGCAATCAATATAATAATAAAATGGTTGAAATGAAACAATAAGAAATACTTTTTCACCTGCTAGAAAATTGCATCACAGAGTTTAGAATACAGTGGAAGCCTCCAGCATAAATATCTTTAAGGGCAATTAAACATATTTGAGTAAGAGAGTTCCATCAAGACCTAGGAAATCAGAAAGTCTTAATGGAAATATTCAGCTCTGAAAACTGCTAAACTTCTAGCTGCCAAAAGTTAGGAAGCTATTTCAAGGAAATGGCATCTTCTGTATGTGATCATGCATGCTCTTATTTTTTAAGACTTTAAATTGCCATCCGAGGCTTCCACAACAGATTACATTTTTTCAATTACGAATGCCTATTTGCCTGATTTTGATACACCATAGAACTTCATTTCAAATCCAATATATTGATAAGAGTTAAATTGCACATTTTGCTTTAAACGTGCCTTTAATGAGGTAAAACCAACAGGACATGAGTATGTCTTTGAGTGTCTTGACTTGGACAAATTATCATTTCTCATTTTAACTGTGACATGGGTCCTTATTTTAGAAGATGATAAGTATACTACCCATCTTCCACAGACTGTTATAGATGCTGGCAACCCAAAAAACCTCATTTTTTAGAAAGCTTGAGACAATCCATGTTCACGTAAATATTGTACTTAATTATTACATGAGCAAAATCACTTGTACTAAAGATAGCTTTCTTTTCTATTGCTCCCCTGCAATAACTCTCATATGAGAGAGCCTGCTGATAGCTATCTGTGCTAAATGACTGATCAGTACAAAGATGTTAGTGACTTTGCAGCCCTGCAGGATAGCAATCTATCTCTGTATCTAACACCTGCTTAATGGACCACAGGACATTTCTAAATCTCTCTACTGACATATTTGAGAAGGCCACCCTAGTGTTAAGCAGCAATGAAGCTGGTTTTACTGACACAAGACTTTCTATTTGCCTACTGGAAAATGAAATTTGGTGCGTGTAAAACCTCTTTGAAGCAACTGTTGATGTTTTTCAGTACCTGCAGTGAAGATTAAATTAGCAGCCATGGGATGTGTTTGTTTTTTTCTCTGCTGGAAACAAAATACACAGTTTTTTCTACAAAGAAATCTCTCAATGATTCTTGTTTCTCTTGGGAATATTTAGTAATGGATGTATTTATAAACTGACTATGTATTTCTTACTGGTACATGCGTATCTATATGCACAGCAACCTTGACAAGATCAAAATTTTAAAATACCAACAATTTTTTATGATTACTTTCATATTACCTCCTCTATTATATGCATATTGGTGTATTGTTTGTTTTCATAAGTCCTGGAGAATCTCCTATTTCAAAGGTTTAGACAGTCTTCCAAAAATCCTAAACTCAGAAGATCCCTCTGTATTCTACATGATGTACATTACTTTGGAAATATAAGCCACTCACATACTTTCATCTTCTCAAGTAAATGTCAAAGTTTACATGTTAATAGTCTGATAATTTTCTCTTATTCTATGTTCATTAATTTCCTTTCGGCTCTTTTTTCTTTATCAACTCCTTCCTTGTTGAGGAGGTGTTAGAAGCATTTAGAAACATTCCAAATAAAACACACACTTTAAAGTGCATAAGGGATGTGAATCACATATAACCTACCAAAAAAAATAAAACCATAATCTGCCAAAATAATGTAATCGTGTTCCCATGTCTTCCTAGTAATCTCTTTGTCCTCTCCTATTTTAAAACCTGCGTTTTTTCATGTACCTGTTTCAAAAGGTGCAGTGGGTTTTTTCATCATACAGTTTTCTGACTACAATGGGATTATAAACCTAAATTAGGTGGTATTTGGAATAATAGTAATTTGGAAGGTTGTTAGTAGGCAGAATAAAGGAAGCAGCTATACACGTAGTTATTTGAACAAGAAAATTTTTCTTTACTTATCTGAAAGTGCCTCACAAAGAATGTAGAAAGATTAACACTAAAAAGTCAGTTAATTAAATTAAATTATGCACTTGATAACTGCCCACAATATTTAAAATAAACAAAATAATTTTTTTTAAGAAAAAACAAAATTAAAAAAAAAAAACCCAACAAAACCTAAAAGTAAACAAAACCAACAGTTAATTAAAGCCAAAAAGAATTTTTTTTCTTCCAAATATCAACTTCCTTCATTAACATGCATTAGCAGCATTAGCTCCAGTTATGTCTCAACTCATACACAAATTTTAAAATTGTCAGGGAAGAGATCAAATCTCCTTAAATTTTACAATTACCGCACATATCATCTTGTGGTACTACCTTTACACTAATAATAACAGTGTCAGTAGTGTCCTATATGACCTCTGAATCAGTAGCTTTGATCCCTAGATTGGTTTTCATGCATTCTACATGGAAATTACCATATTTCCTTCACGTGAATCTTAGGCACTGATATTGATGGAACTTTCTGTATGGCCAAAATGAAATATGTCCTTAAGCATTGTGTTAAAAGAGGCATTTGTGGACTTGAGAAGAAATCTGTACTTAAGGCTCCGAATTGTCTGGGGTACTTTTAATGGCTGTCCTTCCAAATGACAGATAAATTAATTTTTTTCAGTCAGTGTACGGCAAGTTTGTAGACCAAGAAATAAGGCAGAATGTTTTAATATATCATCCTCAGAATATATTATAGGGAGAATAAAATATGCAATATTATTCTTCAAATCAGTGTAAAATATAGATTTAGGAAACATAGAACAAATTTTATGAATGAATAATAGCTTTCTTTTATTTGTGTATACTTACTTAAGGACCTAATCTTAAGTAAGCTAAAGCAGATGAGTACTACTTCATTATTTCTAAGCTGAGTGTTTAATTACTTAAAGTTAATAGTGCACTTGGAATAAATTTAACATTTTACAAGAAAAAAAGAATATAGTAGACCACATGTAAAAAAAAAAGGGAGTACTACAGCTAGAAACTTTCAGAAAAGGTGATATATATGACAAAACATCTGGAACAGCCTCCATAATGAAGGCAGTGAAATCATGGAATGGTAGAAATATTTGTTGGATGGCACTTGTGAAGGTTACCTAGCCCAGGATTATACTAAAAGCAGTGTTATTGCCAGTTCTAGATCAGGACAGCCTCTGTTTAGAAAAACCCTGAAAATTCCAAGGATAGAAGGTCCACGGTCTGTTTTGGTAGCCTGCTTTTGGACAGTTTTTGTGCTGCCCTACCCTCCCACAGGAATATGGAGGAAAAGTCTCAAATTTCCAAGCCAAAAACTGTGCCAGTGTAACAATGGGCAACAATCTGCTACTACAGAGGAATTTGGTTTCATTATTTCTGCGGCTCAGAGAATCAAGTAACTGTGAACTGCTTCCTTGTGTTTCTCTTCATCCTAGAAATGACTGCACAAGGATGATCTCAACCATGAGCACTGGCAAGGTCCCTGTTGTGATGAATGTATTATTGTGCTTGACTTCCAGCACCCTCTTGTTTAGAGAACAGCTGGCCTTACTGCATACTGGGTTGTTTTTTAATTTAGCCAATCCTTTTCTGCTAAGCTCTTACTCAATCAGCCTCTTTCCAGACTGTTTTAATCTATATGGTTGTTCTTTATGAGCTTCATCAAGTTTCTGTTGACCAGTATGAACTCCAAGGATGCTCCACGTACTATCATCTACCAGACATCAAGATATAAACCATCATACTTTGAAAATGATAGACTACCCAGTCTTAAATTCATCTAACAGTCCATACATTCAGTTTCCATTGTAGATTTTCTAGAATAATATTCTTCACTATGGAAGACATAATTGGAGATGAACATGATATAGGTCTTTAAAATAAAGACTGACATGGAGAAATTGAATAGATGACAATTCACTGGGTCAGCTGAAAGGTGCAGGTGGCAAATTCGAAACAAAAATGAGAAACAGCTTCTTATTAGATAGAATGGAGGATATTCACAGCGGTGCACCAATATTTAAAAAATCCCCACTGGAATAAATAAAAAAAAAAATTAACTATGCAAAATGTATCAAAATGAGACCTACCATTTCTACTCAGCAGAGCGCTTGTACTAGAAACCACTATAAAATTGAAAAGTGTATCAAAAAAGAATGACCAATCCAGTTCTTACACTCATGACATGTGTTATTGACCATTCCAGAGTGAGCGAGAAGGATGATTCTTCTAGCACTCAAAGCCATTCATATCTGATAAATACATCGGTTATAGTAAGAAAAAGTAAACATTTTTCCTTACAGGAATGAACCCTGACCATGTATTGCTCCCTATTATTAACTGAAGTAAGGGAGGTTATGTAAAATTTTACAGTCTATTTTAAAAATATGTATCTGCTTAAATACAATTTCATACTATGCTCTAACAGCCAAAAATACTTTTCATACTCTTCCATCTGGATCATCTGCTCATAATAACAAATTAACACAGATTATTTGCTACTGCGTGGACTAAACATGTTGAGGGAAAATAAATATGTGAAATATGATATCATATATCATATGAAACTTAGTTTCTTTTACACTTTCCATCATTTAATGACTAGAACTTCATCAGGAAAGACAAAGATGAGATTTTCTTTGCAAACAAGAACTAACTTGCTAGAAGTTGTTATTTTAAGTGTATCCTGTTGTTAGGGTAACTAAAGTTCTAAAAATACTTTAAATAAAAAGGACATCAGCTAAGAGCTACTCAAGTAGTCATAGCAACAGTGTTTTTTAGAATAAAAGCAGTTCATAGAGGATTCTTTCCTCCTGACCTGAGGTTTTACAATAATACATAGCCAACTTCTTTTTACAAAATACATTTGTTTATCCGAAGTCAGATAAAATCCAAATTAAGAGTATGCTGAAGTATCCCAAAGAATTTTATGTATATACAGGCTAGTAATGAACTTAAGCAACTTTAAAATTTATGTCACTCTTTTCTGTAATTCTAGAAAGCACCTTCCTACTGCAGTTTTACAGGGGCTCATACCAAAAAAACACTTTTCCACCTTAGTGGCCTGTAATAGATACATATTTTATTTAAACATTCACACACATTCTATATTTATCAGACAGATAATTTTCTCCATTGTTTTCTTTCAAAAATAGGTCCTAATGAAATTTTACTCTCTTGTTAGTAATAAAGACATCTATACCTATGATGAAGAAATGCTCTATTAAAACCTAACATACAGTTTTACTACGTGCTGTGATTACTTAAAAGCAGCACTTTTTTTTTACTAACCTTAACTATATTGATCTTAAGGGTAAATTTGTTATTTTAATGTCTGATTTCAGATAGTTGTTTAAAATTTGCCTTCTTAAAAAAGAATCTTAGTACTTTTGATTGTTGCTAATAACCAACATAGCTGAGAATGAGAAGAGTATTAATCCTTCTTGCGCTTCATTAACAGACTTGTTAAATAAAGGTCTTACTGAAAGCATAATGAAGTCAGTATAAAGACATATTGTTTCCAAAAACCTTTGAATCAGGCTTAAAATGTATTTAGTTACAGGTGTTCCACCAAAATGAACATCATAAAATTATGGAGTTATCACTAAGGACATAATACGAATGTAATGGAATTTAATCTGTAACCAAGGGCTTAATTTGGCATGCAAATCCTTATTAGCAGTGATGACAGATACAAAGAGAAGAACACAGCTTGAGCCCAACAGCTCAGGTTGTGGTTTCAGGACTGAAATTAGAAATAAATAAATTAACGTTGTAAATATGCACATTTGATATCATTGAGAGGCATCAAGCATAGAAATCATGAGACAGTGACTCTTTAGACCAAAGATGTAGTAAAAGTTCCTTACCATTTCAGAACAGAATAATGCCTCTTCTAAGCCAATAAAATTTTAGTACAAAAGATATAGTATTCATATTTGGATAAAACCAGAAGAATTTTGTATTCAAAAGTCTCATTTCTGCACGGATAATGTCTTAAGCTTCTGAGAATTTTGACTATAAGCAACATTCATGAGGAATTTAGTAAGGTGAACATGTATGTGGCTTCTTCATTGCCTCTCACAAAATTTTTTGTCCTATACCTCAACAGCTTATCAAAATATTTTTATCACCGCTTACATGGTCAGTATCTTAAAATATGCTTATTGAACCATCTTAGAGAAATGAAATGGATGCCATACTATATGCATGGTATACTATACGGAAATATGCAAAAAATAGCATTATAAAACCATAATCATTATTAAAATACAACAGAAAAACACAGCTTTGTGAAAAAGCTACAGATAAAAAGTTTAGGTGGAAGGAAGCAAACAGTAACAGCCAAAATAAATGGAATAAGAGAGAGAACAGTCTACTTTTCCATTGTGGATAAATATATTACTAACAGTAAATCTAATCAGAAATATAGGCTGAAAAATCACAGTTTTCCATACATTCTAGTCAGGCATTGCAAAAGTAATTGAAATTTGTCAGAGAATTTTCTTTCTCAATAGCATTCATATGGTGGTTCAGACATTTCCTGTTGCTACTTTTCTCAAAAGGTTGCTACTAAGGTTTGCAAGCGTCAGGACGTGTCTGTACTTCTTACTCTGTTAAGTAAAGAAAACTCTTACATTTTGTGAAAATATCATATGTTTCAAGCTGACAGCATTCTTCCAAAGGCTTCCACTGAAAAACTCTAAGGAGTAGAAATTAATGTTATGAGTCCATTTTGGAAGCAGCAGAGTTTAAGTCTTATTAACCAGTTCGTTCTGAAATGATAAATCAATGCTCACATCTGGTTTTCCAAAACAGAATAGTCCTTATAGTCTTTCATAGGTTCACTATTACTAGAGTACCTCTTCAGTCTCCTTTGCAAAATGCTTTCATGAGTCTACCAAACCAGGGAGACTGAGAGACCGAAGAATGCGTTTTCTCATCCCTTGTGCATGAGAAATCTGTGCTTATTTTGTGCTGGATTGAGCACAGAATAGGCAAACACAATCCTGCCTAATGGAATGATTAAGTGTTTAAAATGATGTTTTAATTCAATCAATTAAAAGCATAAACAGCATGAGTTTGATTGAATCAGTTTGAAGAATTACACAGAAGTCAATGTGGCTGTCAGCAGGGGTGAAAAATTCATGTATCACCTACACACAGCTTGAATTCTGCATTTCTCAATTAGATATTACAAACAACCTACTCTATCACAGAATAGCTCTTGAGTGAGAAAAAAAACATAGCAAAGCTTTCAGAACATGCACATTTAATTAAAATTTAGGCACTCAGCAACCACTGTCAAACATTTAATAAATATGACAGCTTGATTAGTCTTTATTTGTTCTGTCTTCCACAGACAAGTGATATTTGATAGATTTAAGATTAAAATACAATTTTAAGAGGAAAAAAAGTTTCAGTATTTAATAAAACATCAGCCTTTCAGGAATATGTCATTTTTATATTCAGTAGGTGCATTCTTAAAACATAATACATTAGAAAAAAATCATAAATATTTTACCACTATTAATTATACTAAGTACTTAAGACATAGCAACATGAAAGAAAACAAAAACATCCAATTGCAATTGCAATATAAAATTGCTTTTATTCTACAGTACACTCATTTATATGGTAATTTAATTATGTTAATGTTAGGGCAAGATTTTCCAGAAGTGCTCAATTTTGGCCTAATTAAGTATTTACTTCAATGACAAGACTCATTGGCTCTAAGATAATTTTGATTAGAAGGAAAGATGGGAGGCAAACTGGTTTTGAAAAGATATGCTCCAAAAATTAGCACAAATATATTACCGAATTTCTTATTTGAATGTATGATTTTAAATCCCTTCATAATTACATAAAGACAATCTGATTTTTAAAGTAAACTGATGTCATTCCTTCCATTTCTATGCTTTAGTGTATGTGCCTTTGCTTAGCAATTTTGTCCTATTAATTGTAGGTTTCATTGTTGTCAATATATGATATTTCATTTTATCTATATTTTTCAGTATAACTTTTTCAGATGATTAATTTTTCTTTAAAATCTTATCATCATATTAATTTCCTCACAGGAGAACTTCGCCATGATAAGAATTTAAAATAATATAATTTTTAAGAATAATATTTAAAAATATACACATGGAAGCAAATAACACATTCAAAATTATTATTCTCTCCTTTGATTCTTCTCACCTCATGCTTAGTATATCAGCTTGGCTCCAATAGTCCATTAAGTTTTAGAAGAAAAGAAAAACTATTGGACTGATAGTTTTCACATCATTCTTACACGAATGAATACTTTGAAGTGAGCTTATGCTGGTATTTTAATAATATTTAATTCTTCATCTGCAAAATGGATTGAAGTATTAAACTTTTTCAACTAATATAAAATACATCATCAAAAAAACCTCAAAATATCTTATAAGCCAGCACGAGAGTTTTGCAAGCAAGGAATTGGTGAGAGTAGGTTTAGGTTACATGTTAGAAAGAGGTTCTTTACTGTGTGGGTGGTGAGGCACTGGCACAGGTTGCCCAGAGAAGCTGTAGATGCCCCATCCCTGGAAGTGTTCAAGGCTAGGCTGGATGGGGCTATGAGCAACCTGGTCTAGTGGAAGGTGTCTCTGCTTACGGTGGGGGGCTTGGAAGGAGATGATTTTTATGGTCGCTTCCAATCCAAATCATTCTATGATTCCATGAATTAAAAATACATAATTCAAAAGACCTTGCCGGAGAAGGTGTTTGTGAGAGACCGAAATTTTAAAGATAATGACTCACACAACTGGCCCTTTGCAAAAGCAGCAGGTGCTTTACTGAGGCCAGGTTTGCACACACACCCAAGAAAAGGGGAGGAGGATTGGTTTTTGCAAAGAGAGATTTTGTGTGAGGGCAAAACCTCTGATTCACATAAAGCAGAATGGGTGCACACCCACCCCTGGAAAATACAAGCTGGGTTTTGAGCCAGATGAGGGAGAAGTCCATAAGAAGCAGATCCTGTGGAGGAATGAAAGTGCTTTTTATTATGCCAGTGTCCTCCCTTGAACAAGTGGCTCAGTTGTAAAACTTCCTACAGGGAACATATTGGGGTATTCATATTCACACAGGAGATTCATACGGAGGCCTGAAGGTATTCATTCCTTCTGATAGGACATAACTGGCTCAACTACACATACTTGAGAGGCAGCTGTCATACATTAGAAGGTGTCATAAACCATCAAAATTCCCCAAAATGTCCCCTGACTCATTTCTGGGGCCTTCCACCTGAGGACTGTGTATGATCCCCAGTGTTGCAATAGGTCCCCAGAATTGCAATGGATCCCCAGTATTGCAATAGAGAGTGTAAAACTCCTCCTTCTCAAGAGGAAATATAAGAGTATTCCAACCAAACCTAAATGTATATTAACCCTTTGAACTTTATGTTTCAAGGGCTTCCCCCACTCCAGCAGATCAAGACTGTGACCATCACTTCGACCAACAGACATCGAAATAGCAACAATCAAGTTGTGTCACTGAATCCACATGGGGTGACGTATTTCCACAATCTACTCTATAGTTTCTTTATCTTTCTCTTCCTAATACATTTTCTTAAGTGTTATTTTTAAGCTTTTGTATTGCTATATTACTAGAGATAATACCCAAAAATGGCTACATAGCTGTTTTCCACTGCAACCAATTTGTTCTAAAATAAACCCTACACATCTGTGTTTATTAAGAAACACCAGTTATTCACTCTAATCTGCCCAAAGGGCTCTGTTAACAAGAAGCTGAGTTACCCTTGCCTTCAGGGGTCATAACAGTGCTCTTAAATATGATGGAATCCTATAAATCCATTGGATACCGTATTACCTGAAAATAAGGTATTGGACAGCATACTATGCCCAAAAATTGCCTCAATCACTAATGAAATTATGCTTTTGAGAGAAAAGGATCATACAAACAGTCTCATATTGTATGACTACTAATTCACAAATGAGGTCACATCTCAAGACCAGTAAAACATTACTGCATATGTAATACTAAAGGAAACAAGTGTAGTAAAATACTTTGGGAACTTTAGATAGCTTTAAATATTGTAAATATAGTCAGTCACACAGCAATACCTAGAAGCTATACTGGAAGAAACTTTAGAAAAGTGAATTTTTCGTACTTTTTATTAATGGAAGTCTACAGGAACTAATTTCGGATTAAAAAAAAGAAAAGGAATCTCTTACTTGATTATGTCTTTGCTATCCTAGGAATAACATAATATTTTGCACATCACCACTCGTTGATATAGCGCTAAAAGAAGAAATTTCATAAGTTGCCTCAGCTCTTAAATTTCTTTTTACATTCCTCTTTTTGTTCCTAGAATATTCTACCTTTGCTTCTTTCTCCAATACTATATCAGATTGTTGAGTCCTACACCAGTATCCTGTTCTAATTGTTTTGCCTGATGATGAAACTTAATGACTTGATCATCCTGCCAAAGAATGGAATCTTACCACATCCTACCAAACAAGAGTCAGAGATCTCATATATTTAATAAAGGCTCAAATGACACCATTTCTAGGCCCAGCCTAGCCCACAGAAATCCAGCCATTACATCCTGTGCCCCAGTTCAGTACAGCTACTTCAGTGTTTGTTTAAGTCCTTAATGCACTGAACCTGACCTGGTCTTGTTAGTTTAACATAAGACTCTTAGTACTTTGAAATTGTCTTACTAAATACAGTTTCTTTCTGATACAAAGTTCTGCTTATGCTTTGATTATGATTTATATTTAAATTTTACCTTCTACATTATAACTGATGCTAACCCAAGTGAAAGTTGAAACAGATGTGGAACCTTTTTTTTAGTATTTCTACCTATTTGATTTTTCTCTTTCCCTGCCTCACTGTTTCAGCAGAAATGACACTGGTTCAGTAAATTCTTAGAGCAGAAGACCCAAAAACTCCAGAAAAATAGAAAATGTCAGCCGTTATCATCTTAGACAATGAATATGGAATTTGAAACGTGCAGACTGATGGAATGTCTTTGACAAGAAGGAGAGAACAAAACATCTTTGCAAATTAGATTTTGGGTGCAAGTGTACAGCTTGGTAAAATTATTCTGATGATACATAGAAAATCACTTTTTTACTGTGATATTGAATTTATCAGATTATATTATAGTACATTTGGGTGAAATCCTTATTTTCTCAGAGAATGCAGATCATCTCAAAGACCACTTAATAACATTTTGGAGAGCTTGTGTTATCACCATCTGTATACAAAATTAGAAAAATCCCACTTCTTATCTGCAATAGAATTTCTGTGTCACAACATTTTTCTGGGAAGCTGAAAACAGACTCAAAGATGAGAGGACTGTATCTACAGTTTTTTGGAAACTCAGCAATTTTCTCCTGTTGTCCAGTTTAACTGCTGCTTCGCTAAATATTTCTGTCTGATAAACCCTCTCATATCTGTTGAAGAACAGTATGATTCATACTCAGCCTCAACTCCACCCAAACTAGTAAACACATCTGGAAAAGGCAAAGTCTAAGCATAGTGGCTCTATATGAATCTCCAGACTTTACAAGGACAAAAGGCCTGGCTTTTTGTCAGTCACCCGCTGATGCCTCATAACTAAAGAGCTCCTCAGCTTCTGAGACATTCATAGTTTCTCCTCTGATTAAGCCCATTATCTGTTGTCTTGCACTATTACCCTTTCATATTTCCTTTTTAAATTCCTTAATACAAAAGGGAATCATAGGTGAATAAGGGAAAAGACAAGAGTGACCATGAGGTGCTTCACTGACTTAATGATCTGTGATTGGATGTCCTAGATCAATAGTAAGGCGGTATTGACAAATTTTTGAGAATGAACCCTCTTTTTATCCTTCCTCACATTTTAGATTTTTACTCTATTTGAGACACCTTCTTATTCTACCCAGGTGTCAGGTCATTGTGATGGTAAAGGATTTATTGTCAAAAAAGAAAAAGATATGTAGTTGGATGACAGCTGCATATCACAGTGTGCTTGCAGTATAAATACAGTGCATGATGCAGTCATAAACAGAACTCTAAAAAGAATGAATGAAAACAGTTTAGTGGTAAGCATTGTTTTTAATTTTATATATATTATTGCTATCATATCTACAAATACACTGTCATTTTACAACATGTATCACAGAAGTTTGCTGTTCAAAACATGTCCAAGAAAACTTTCAGGTACATGAAAAAAAAATATTTTTGGGAGCTGAATGCCCTTTTGTCTGTTTTCTATTTCTGGTGGCAGGTATCTACTTCCATCACCATTTGCTGGTTTTGTGGTAAAAAAGCAAAGTAGGCAGATTGCGTTCACTTATAAAGCTCTTCTCAAAGGGAGAGAACAGCTGATTTTAAAAAGTTCTGGCTATAAACTGAACAGTAACATAAGAAGTTATCAAAGTGAAAATAAAAAATTTTGTGTGCACCACTGCTGAAGGAATTGACTCAGTTTCACACTGATATTGAAAGAATGCCATATTTTCAATGATCAATAAATAAAATACCGAAATTTTAATCCAAAAATTATAAACCCTCTTGATTTTAATTATTTCAGTATATATGTTTTCTTAACCAGAAAAACATATAATAGAAGTATTCTTCACATTTTAATTCATTTTATAACTGTTATTTTAGCCTAGGAAAAGTTTTGAAAGAACATATATGTATTATCTGTAAGTAATTCTGAAGTATGTCAAGCTTTAATATGTTAAATGCATCAGAACATCTCATGCTTTAATTTACACAAGTGCACAGTGTAAAGCTCATGGAAAACAGTTTTTAATTACATAAAGGTCAGTCTAAGCATTGTTGGTTTTATCCAGAGAACAATTAAGTACCTTAAGAGATTAGCTGATAAACTGTTATTGCTGATACGTACCCAAAATAATTATAATTTTTAAAAAATCTATTTTAAACATTCAGTGTAACATATCTAAAAAGGTATAAGGCATTGTTGCTTGATGTTCAGAAAAGTATACAGTAAGATAACTTAGGTGGCTTTCCCATCTAACTTAGTTGAGGGCTAGCTACTAACCTGGTATTTATTTTGTTCTATGTTTCTTTTTATAGAAATGTTTATCTAGTACATGAGATGGTAGTAGTAATGGTAGTAATAATCAAATTCAGATACCAAATTCTGATTTCTTCAGCTCTTCAGAATCACCGTAGATAGTCACTGTCCTGGGTTACAGTGTATTCTATTACCATCCTCATGAGCTGCCTCCTCCCTCTGGACTATCTTCTGTTAATGGGCCCATCAATGCCTTGCTGCATGACTCACAGATAACTCGCCCCTGGACTATCTCCTGTTAATGGGCCCATCAGTGCCTGGCCCTATGACTCACCATCCCATTGTGAGATGCTCCACCCAGGGGGAAGGAGCCACGCATTCCCATGTGGATATAATCAAGGGTTTGGAACAGCACAAGCAGCCTTTTCCACTGGATTCCCAGAGGAAGACCAGACTCTTCTACACCACAACTGGACCTTCAGGGGAAGACCAGACCTTTTTCTACCGAATCACTGCTTCAACAGGACCATCACTCCAGGAGGACTGCAGCCACCATTTAATCGGACTGCTACTAACCCCCCTGACTGTCAGGGGGTCAGGTTGTATTCTGACTCTGTCAGTGGGTTGTCTTTTGTACTATTGCATTTATTTTATTTTTCCTATTAAATTGTATTTCTGACTTGGAGTCTCTCACTAGTTTGCTTTCAAACTAGGACAGTCACTTTAAAATTATACTTAAGAAACTGAATACAGAATCATACATGTGAAATTGGTCAGGTATGATTTAAAGATTAGCCTAAAAATATTTGTCCATTCCTTTCATGCAATGAAAGGTTCAGATTTTGGTAAACCATAATCTTTCATTCTCATGATTGTAGTTATGCTACAGACTGTTTCATTTCTCAGCTATCATAAGTCTTATTCCATCAAAAAAAGGGAGCAAAGCAGGAATGAAAAGGGAAGAGGAAAGAGGGAAATTTGGACCTAAATACAGAACTTAAAAAGCACAGAGACAATAGCAGGATAATAGCAGAATATCCATACTACTAGGAATAACTTTTAAAGTGCTTCAGTACATGCTTTGCCTGAGCACTTGAATCTGACAAACATAAAACTTCTAAAAATTCCCCTACCTTTCCAGAAATCTTTTGCAGTTTATAGGATTAAATTAAATTTATTTCTATATATAAATGTAAAGAAAGGTCTTTATGACGTTAAGATTGGAACACTCAGCTCTGGTTATTGCCTTTATCATATTAGATAAATAAAATCTAGGCTCAAAAAATCCTAAATAGTCTTCAAATATCAGCATTTCTACAGCCCAATCATGGTTTTAAAAAGAAGCAAATGATCATTTGATCATTCATATAATGAAAAAAAATCAGACTAAACAACAAAAAAACCCATAACATGTTTCATAATAGCAACATAAACATAACTGCAATTAGTTAGAACACATTGAACTGTATTTCCAGCAGTTTTTACAGAACGTTATTGAAGTTCTATTCTCAACATAGAGCACAGAACAAAAGAAATTATAAAGAATGTTTAAAATTTTAGCACTCATGAAGATGAGGAGAGAGTTTGAAGTTTGTGGTATTGTCATTTTCCTTAGGAAAAGTATTCCTTGCATCAATTTTTTTTTCTCTGACAGTTACACAGGTGAAAAGAGACTGTAAACCTGGGGATGAGGAGTAGGATCAACTCAAGTTTCAGGCTGATATGTACATTTTGCAGGTTTAGAACAGCTGCTGTCTGTTACAAGACTTACAAGAAGGAATTATTTATGTAATTGGACATAGATAGACATTATATGTGTTCAAGAACATAAGTCTGCATATAGAAAAATGCTTTTGAAGAAGCTGGCATTTACTAACTGTAAAGCACACCATTCATTAGCAATTCTGCCTTCTGTAGTAAGACCCACCAAACTCCTGCAGATGCAACTTCATGTCACAATCTATAGAAGAAACATTTTTAGAGTGTTATGCAGAATCATTAAAATGCTTCACTATTTACACTACTCCATATGCCATGACTACTATGTATATAAATGTACTTAATATATGTTTATGGTATTTTAAAAGTGCACGTTTAAAAGTGAAATGTTCATCCTTTTCTGGATAATTATAACTATCAGAAACTGGGGACGTCTTAATTCCAAAAGTATAATGCATTAATCCTCAATGCAGAAGGTTCGATTTAACTGATTTATGGGCATGGTATGACTCCCCGGCTGTGGTACTGCATCCACGTCTGGGGCCTGCAGCACAAGAAACAAACTGGATTTGTTGAAACAAGTCCAGAAAAGAGACACCAAGTTGATCAGAAGGCTGGAGCCCCTCTCCTGTCCAGACAGGCTGAGAGAATTGGGGTTGTTCAGCCTGGAGAAGAGGTTTCAGGAAGACATTATAGCAGCCTTCCAGTACCTAAAGGGGGCCAGTGAGAAGACTGGAGAGGGGCTTTTGTCAAGGGCATGTAGAGATAGGACAAGATGGAATGGCCTTAAACTGAAGGATGGCAGGATCAGATTAGATATTAGGAATAAATTCTTTGCTGTGAGGGTGGTGAGGCACCAGAACAGGTTGCCCAGAGAGGCTGTGGATTCCCCAGACCTGCAAGTGTTCAAGACTAAGCTGGATGCAGTTTTGAACATCCTAGTCTAGTGAAAAGTTCCTAGTCTAGTGAAAAGTTCCTAGTCTAGTGAAAAGCTCATGGCAGGGGGGTTGGAGATAGATGGTCTTTAATGTCCCATCAAGCCCAAACCATTCTATGATCCTATGATTCTTGAGTTTTTGATCTGGGTATATATGCAGTTTGGGAGAAGGTAGAAGTGATTCTCGGGAAATGAGATCCAACTTTAGCATTATGTCTCCAGGAACCTCAGATTAGGAATTCTCACAAGGGAATTCAGGTTGCTGGAATGGTCCCAAGGCTATGGATTGGTGAGAAAGAACTTTTGGTTTACCCTTTGCTCACGGCCTGCTGTGCACTCTACTGACAGAACATCTGTTCTTCATGTAGTTGTATTAACTATGTATGGAGTCTGCCATGCTGCCTAGTCTCTGTGCCAGTACACATATCAATTTCTTTCAGTTTTTCTTGTCTTGTAGCTAGACATGTTTCTTACAACTTTTTTTTATGACATTTTTGCTAACATTGCTTTAAATGTTTCACTGAATTTTGCCAGCTTATTGTTCCACAGTCTGTAGAGCAAAAAGTAAGGATTTATTTTTACAGTTACATTTCCTTATAACTGAGACCTGTAAATTTTCTCTAGATTAATCGTATCACTTAAGTCTGTTTTAACTTCAGCTTTTTAGCCCTACATACCTTTGTACAAAGCCTTTTCCTTCAGTGCATAGAGTCTTTGCTTCAGCTAAGCTTGTTAATTATCTCCTCTGTTGATATAATAATTGTTTCCCATGTAGTTTTTAACATTTTAGGTTAATTGCTCTGTAAAGAGCAGGAGAAATGGGAGAAACAGAGGATCTTGTCATGCACCTGACTGGACAGAAAAACAGCTAAGTGATTAATAAGCAAATGATCAGAGAGCTACATGGCTGAAGTACCTCAGCAATTACTTGTTTCTTCAGGCATGAGGTTAGTTAAAGAGGATTGTATCTCACCCCGGAGCCTATGTGGGAGTCCATTATCAGCAATTGCTACCTGAGAACAAGTAAACACGATCACAGGAGCTGCAAAGGGAACCCTGCTGTTGCAGTGGCTTACTACATAAAATCCTGCCAAGAGTCAGAAATATTTCTTGTACTGAAGATCTATCTGTAGGTATCTTTTCTCTTTGAATCAGTGACTATATCTAATCCTTAATATATTAAAATTCTCTAAAATATTACCATAAGGAGTGTGGAATATATTGTCAATAATGACAATCTTCAAGCTGCTATAATGATACTTACCAAACTTTGAGGTATCTTTTCCAGACATATATAGTGATCTGATATTCTATTACAAACCATATGCAATTTTTTTGCTGAGCAGATAATCTGGTCCTGTCATAGTTTATTTTACATAAAACATAAAAATGTGAAAAAAATCTTGAGGGAATGATTATCAATTGCAAAAGACGTTACTCACTATGACATTTTGGAACACAATAATGGTATTAATAATGCCTAGCTAGCACATTCCAGCACCTAATATTGAATATTGGCTTGGCTATAATTGCAAACATATCAAGAAGGACTGGAAACTGTCATCAAATGTTGGCTTAGTGTTTATTTGGGTCCCAGAGTCCAGAGTCTTGTGAGTACCTGAGAGGAAACTAAAGTGCTAAATCTCAATTGCTTCAATGGCACTGCGGCATGCAAGAATAGGCTTCTGCCAGCACTGAGAAGGGTCCTGACTCACATAAGGTCCAAGGCATTAACTTCAAAATCTGCCAAGAGGAATATAATTCCCTTCCTGTATTTTTCTTGCATTCACAGAATTGCTGTTATTGAGGTCCCAAGGAGATATGTAGGAGAAACTTGTGGAGGGGAAAAGTCCAAAGAAGCAACAAAAAGCTGGATGGAGCTCACTTCATTTCCAGCAAGAAAGAAGGTTGTTTATTGTCTAGATTATAAAAAAATCTGGATCCTTTTCTTGCTTAATCATGCTTTCCTTACACGGCCTTGCATGAGTAGTTCAGCTACTGCATGACTCCTCCATCTGTTCAAGATACAGAATATTTACCCACAAATAAGGAACACAGTGAAGTTAAAATCATTCCCACATCTTTCAGAATTCTGAAAAAGTTTTTATACTATTTTTTAAAATGGGTTACTTAAAACCCCGGGTTGGTAATTTCAATTTCTTTTTTTTCACTTTAACTTAGTCATCATCTGTCTCTTTTCTGCATAACAAAGTGTAAGGTTACTGTAGAAATCCTGATAACAAATAAAACTTTTATGCAAGACTACAAAGGAAATGTTTTTCAATAAATGGTGCTCCCTACACATGTTCCTACTGCCTGCAGGGATATTCTTACTTTATTTCAGAAGCTTTAGAGTGGTTTTATCAGACAGCTATAAGCAAGGGTTCAATGTTAGTATATTAAGGCTAGTAAAAATTCCATAAAACTTGATTACTATTCATAAATATATATGTAGATGAAAAATTATTCTTTTAATGGTTTTTTAGAATCTACTAGAAAAATAAAATAGCTTTGTGAAATCCTTATTTATACAATAGCTTACATAATTTTTCCCTTTCCCTCCTCTTCGCTGATTCTAGCAAGTGTAAGAGACCTGCCTCATCATTGCCCAACAAATCAGAGTAAATATTTTTAACCCATTTTACAATGTTTTAAATGAGTACACAAGAAAAAGCAGTGATTAATCTGGCCCCAAGTGATATCTGCTTCAGTTGCAACAAGACTGTAAGATCATTATAAGGAATGCTGATGCAACTAAAACTCTGAGACAGAAGCCAATGAGTTACATAGACATACCTAAGAACAGAATGTTTTCTGTAGGCTTTAGCCAACAATCCAAGGAAAATTCTAGAAACTATTGCCCTATGTAATCTGCTTGCTACTGTTAAACTTTTTACTTGTTAGACTTCACTGCTCTTTTACCACTTTACTGATTTCTGTTGATTTTTTTAATAGAACTAAATTCCTCTGTGTTTTAGTTCACTTGCTTTTATCACTGCTTACTCTACAGTATTAACAATCGTCATTAATCGGAACACAAACATATTCTAAACCACGCTCCAAATAGTTTTGGTGTTATCAAAACATCTTGGGTTTTTGTTTTGTTTTGTTTTTTAATTATTTGCAGGAAACAGGTAGCAAACTATAAGTCTCAAAAGCCATTCCTTTTTCAAATTTCTCAGCCATCTCTCATGGAGCAGCAATTCACTTTCATAGTTTTCTGTAATAGTTTTTCCTGCAATAAGACTACTTAAAGGGGAAATTCAAACACTTCTTTTCTTGGAATAAAGATCCTTAAAATAGATTTAAATCTTTTGGTGTCTCTAGTAAAAAATGCTTGAAGCCTAAGTATCCTTACACAGAGACCCTTTTCCCTACTTCGAGAGGTGATAGATTCTAAACAGTCCGGAAGAAATCTATAAAGGCAGAAATGGCTTTTTGGGAAGAAAAGGTAAGTATTCAGCTTTGAAATTTCCAGACAAGATAAAATATTTGGATTTGGTCTTGTGCTAACAATCGGAGTGTGACTATGATTGAGAAATTTACCCTTGTTTCCAAGGATATACAAGGCAGTGAATGAATCTGAGAAAGCACTAATGCTGTTTTGTACTTAATGTGAGTCTAAAATAGAATATGGGTAGTCCTAGAATTTTTCAGTCTAGTTATATCTGACTATAGCTAAAATCACACTTCCTTTTCTCCCCCTCTTCTTTATATCATCAGTAAACCCAATGATAGGGATTTTTTTTTTTTAATGTAGTGAGGGGAGGGGTAATATCTTGGAACAAGTTCTTCACTGGAACAAGTTCTTCACTGCTTATATAAGGTTTACTTATTTACTAGTGTAATACAGTGTACTACAACTATATAAGAATATAAAAGTGAAACCTCAATTCTTCAAGAAGTAGACCATCTTTAAGAATGGGATCAAAATCACATTACCTCAAATTAACCAATTTTTTTTTTTGTATGTAAACAACATTGTCTAGGCTACTGTCTACTCAAACCAGAATTTTTCCAATAGACTAGATTTTAAAATTGTGATGGTTGAAAGCACTGGCAGAAAAATTATAGAAAATCTTGACTTAAAAGTTGTGATTTATGGGAGAATTTTTTTTCTATTTTTACATGCTTGAATTAGACCTTTTCATTTCAATTTCCTTTGCCTGGGTTTGGTTAGATTTTGATTTCTTTTTTTTTTTGCTAAAGACTTTTTTCTATAAATATCACTCTTTATTCTCACTTTTCCCCTTTTTTTTTTAAATTTTGTTTTGGCTTCGCCATACTTTCATTTTCTCCTTTTTAGTTCAACTAATTTCTTTCAGTCATTATTTAGGTTTGCTTTTGCTGTCTGCTTAGTTTTTCCTCACATTACTTGTTAGGATGATTTTTGTCTGTGTGTTAGAGAGCAGCAGAAGCAGGGCTGCTCCACAGAGTGTGAGCCATGAAAAAAGGTGACCACAGCATAGGCACTGCTCTCACTAAGAGGGCACAGCTCTACAGGATCTGACTGCAGCACACAGAGTAAGCTACTGATCACTAGATCCATCAAGAGACCTGGTTTATCTGAGCTCTCAGAAAATTAATCATATGCTAATAGCAGTTCATTATGTTATCATTTATGACTGTTAAGTGTTAACTGACCTTCCTGCAGGTTCACATGTGTGACTAGGAACATAACAATATGATCTAGCACCACGAAACATATCACCTGATACACACAAACAGGTACAAAAACATTAGTGTAAAGCTCTGTTCCATTAGCCTTCTCACCTGGATTAAGCTGTAATGCTCAGATGCCAGCTATCGCTTTATTCAATACATGTTGAAATTACAACAGAGGATTGGATTGACCTGTTTATTCCCACAATATACATTTATTTGTATATATGCTTTTCTAGTGCATTTCACAAATATAGTTCCTACCAGTTGTCATGGTTGCTGCCTGCAATCTTAATAAACTTCTTAAAGTATTTTGAAGAGTGCACAGAAATACCATCCTAGGCAGTCTGCCAGCTGGAAGGATATTATAAAATGCTGCACTTGCTCACCAGGGGTTTCCCACAATATTTCTCCAGCTGGCAGCCTGATCTGCTAGACAGAAGCCTCTAGAAGAGCGACACTGTACCTGTTGCTGGCAGATTTATTCACACTGAAGGGGTGGGAGTGTCCCAGGAAGAGCTTTTAACAATTTCTTTAAGCCTGGACATTTATGTGGATTTACTTCCACTATGCCTTTGTGCTTGACAGAAATCTGCCTGTTATGAAAATAACAATAACATATGAACTGAAAAATTCCCCAGTTTATAGACATATTCACATAATATTAAAATTTCTAAAGATTGTCAGACTAGATTTGGGAATAGTGAATCTTAGATCATTAGAATAAAAAGGCTAGTTTTGTACCTCAACGGAGATCTGTAGGGAAGATCACTCAGATTTCATTGGTGGACTAAATTATTATGGATTGTACATTGATTTAGCATAAGCAAGAGTTTCAGCTTTCTAAGTAGTTTAGAACCATAACTTTGACTGGAAAAACAAAGACAAAAAGTCACATGAGCTCATTTTCAAAATCTCATTGAAGGATCTGAAGACTACCCTTTTTGTCGGCTTTTAAAAATAGTCTCAGGTTTCTCACTGTCTTCAGGAGGACCATAAGAGAGGCTTCTTGTGAATGAATATCCCACTTCCAGAATAGCTTAACACCTATTAATTTATTGAATTAAGATTCAGCAACCAATTTCCTACATTAAAAAGAAGAGGTTCATCTGAGAAAAAAATCTTCTAAAATATAAATCAGAACCAGTAACTGTAATTCTGATCAATCCAAACTTTCCACCTCTGCCTGCTGAAGAGCACAAATCTTGATAGAGGAAGAACACAGCATAACTGTTAAACTCTTCACTTTCAGACATGATTGTACAGGATTGCGTCTAGATGGTTCTTTAATATCTCCGGTGAGGGAGACTTCACGTCTCTGTGCGACTTGTTCCAGAGTGCAGTCACCTGCACAGTAAAGAATTTCTTCCTCATATGCAGCTGCAACTTCCTGGGCATCAGTTCCTGCCCGTTGTCTCTTGTCCTATATGGAACCACTGCGAAGAGCCTGGCTCCGTCCTCCTGACACCCTCCCTTCAGGTACTGATAGATATTGGTGAAGTCCCCTCTCGGTAGCCTCTTCTCAAGGCTGAACAGGTCCAGCTCTATCAGTCTATCCCCAAAAGGATCACGCTCCTGTCCCTTAGTCGTCTTTGTCTCCCTCTGCTGCACCTGTTCCAGGAGCTCCATGTCTCTCTTGCACTGAGGAGCCCAGAACTGGACACAGCACTCCAGATGTACCTCACCAGGCCTGAGTAGAGGGGCAGGATCACCTCCCTCAACTTGTTGTCAGTGCTCTCCCTAATGCGCCCCAAGATACCATCAGCCTTCCTGGCCACAAGGGCACTGCTGGCTCAAGGACAGTTTGTTGCCACCAGGAGCCCCAGGTCCTTCTCTGCAGAACTGCTCTCAAGCAAGTCAGCCCCCAGCCAGTGCTGGTGTATGAGGTTACTCTTCTTCAGATGTAGGACCTTGTATTTGCCTTTGTTGAATTTCAGATGACCATCTCTCATCTTCTCTGTCCATCTCTCCCGTTGAGGTCATTCTGAAAGCCTGCATTCTGCAGCACTCTGAAGATCCTGCCAGTGCATTCAGGGCCCTCACAATAGCTGCAAAAACCTACCGAAATGAGGCGTAAGATTTTGTTAAGTCAGAAGTCCTGGAATCAAGTTTTCACTTAAGTTTATCCACAGGAAAGTCTACAAGAACACAAAAAGATTCAGGCAAATAATGAATAATTGTGAAAAGTGGTTGTTTTGTATCAAATGACATTAATTTGGTCTTTAAATTCCATAGGATAGTGTCAACAAACCAAAAGTGGGTTTTGCAAGAGATTCATTTTCAGATTTGCACTCCTTATCATACTATAAGCTGAAGTTAGACATATGTCTTGGTGCAAGGGCTCTCAATTTCATTTATTTTCAAATGAGCTGTGCTGATAAAATCTTTATACTATCTTTCACTTCCTAGTGTGTAGTGTCTTTCAGATAGGTCTAATTAACCAGATAAAAACAGTTATCAGCTCTCAGTGTTACACAGTCACAAGACTTTCACTTCAGTATGAACAAAGCCAGTCCTTTCAGCATCAATAAAATTCAATTTTCTCCTGAAAAGAGGCCATTAATAGCCTCTCAGGAGGAGAAAAAAATTATTGATGCCACATTACTAGATTTTTCTAAAATTTACAATCTGATTCAAATCAGTAGAAGAAAAGTATTAGATATAAACGTGAAAGTCTGAAAAGATAAACATATTGACTAAGACAAAATTTCAGCTTAGCTTCTTGGACCTTGTGCTTGAGCATGACTTGACCAGACACATTCAAGAATCACTTCAGACAAAATAGTCCATAAGTTCTGTTGCTAGTTGAGGAACATCATGTTGTAATAGTAAATATGACAAATACATAGGATATAAATCTCTTTTCGGACCCAATAGGCTGCATCCAAAGATGCTGAGAAAACCAAATGACGTTTTTGCAAAGTTGATTACTCTGAAAGTAAAGGAAGCAACTAAGTGAAAGCTTTTGGAATGAAGTTTCTCACTCAGTACAAGTTCAGGTATGTGTGTAGCTTTCCTTTTGGGGCAAGCCCTTTGCAATGAAGATACAGGCAATGTTGATCATACACTTGAACTATCAGTCCTCTGATAGCCAGTGACATTCCCCCACAATTTGCTGTAAAAGAATTCAGCTTTCTTATGAGTGCAGGACCACTGAATGAGCCTCAGGAATTTGTCTTACTGCAGAGAGTTTGTAGAATGGTCATGAGGCTTTTTATTTTCTTAAGTTAAAAAAACCCGTATTTTATAAGAATGAATGAGTCATAACTTTCATAATTCTATTATTAACACTTATTGTTGCAATCTATCCCACATTTTAAATTTGTCCCTTTCATCACATCTAATTTTATTCTAGATTGCAAACCATAAAACAAATATTATGTTTACTATTGCCAAAATTTATGTTTACCAGAGGTATGTACTGTGTATGATGTTAACTGTGGTCTCTGTGATCTCCCATTAATAGCCATTTTTCAATAGCTATTACTCAGGAAAAAAATTAAATTAAGCTTTTGGTTTCACCTAAATACTCAGTTTAATTCAGAAATCTCAATTAAACTATTTTTTGTCAAGTATATTAAACAAGATGACATCCTTAAACCCACAAGTAGTTATATTGCTGCTCATAGCTGACTGATATGGAATATCTGGAGATTTTTATTTTAGGTGCTTTTGCTATTTTGAGATTTCTGTGTGATTACATGAGTCAAAGGAGGATATAGATTTGCAAAAGTAGTCAAGGAATAGCATAATTGGATGACTTCTGGGTACACTCCATTTATACAAATTACTTTAAAAGGACACTTCAGTGGAGTTCCTTGAAGTGCTACAGAACAAAGTAGGAGAAAGGAACACAGAAAGAGACCAGTTACTCAGATAGTTAATTTTACAGTGTTCTACAGTGGGACTTACTACATCTTAGGGCAAGCAAAAAATTTTATCATCAAAACATTAGAGAAGTCCCATGTCTACAGAGGACATTTCCTGAGTTAATCTTCTGGATGGCTTTGTGGGGAATGTGATTAGATGCCCAAAAAATTCTAATGCAGATTGACACAGAGTGATTTTATTTAAAAAAGTCATTACAAAGAATAGTGCATTTCACTCAAAAAATCTAAAGAAATTGTCCCTAAAAATGTTGGACAGACCAAAGAATACTACCTTTAAAGTTCATAAACTAAAATGTTCATAAATTCATAAAAGTTCATAAATTAAAATATCATATAATAGTTATGAGATAGCAGTTGAAACTGAAGCATTTACCTTGATCACATCCACTAAAAAAGAGAAGACAAAACACCTGCCTTTGCACAGCCGTTTTCTGTCATTATTAACCTGATCTGATTGGAAATTCTTCGGCATATTTCAATGTCATTTAACTGCATAACCATACTGTAATCACAGGAAAATTGATTTAAGGTAAGTAAGCTTAAATTTAATAAACTCTTAATGCTAATGTACTCCTCCAGAGCCTCTGTACCACCCATTCTATTCATAAAAAGACTGAAATGATGCACTTAATTTACTTTAACCTCCTTAGTTATTAATTTATATGTTCTCACACATTTTTCCCTAATATGAGCTCTACTTTGTACTTGTTAGAATTTTTTGAGTTTAGACATTTTCATAAGCTTGATAACTTTGCTAGAGTACAACCACTATTGATATAAAGCCAAATAACTAAAAATTTCCTATAAGTAAAACATACTTGAAAAGGGGTTTTCATACAGTATCCTTTTTTTTTTTTTCAAAAACTTTCTGACTAGGAAGTATTTGAGTATAATACATTCCAGTTTAAATTCAATCCTACCAAATTCTGGAGAAGCAATTAGAGAAGCATCAACAAGTGTTGTAAATAAATCTGTAATATTATTCTGGAGGTGATTTTGCTTTGTAAAAACTGCTAGTACTAAGAAATAGCTGAGTCATCTAGAATATCTATTAGTCTTTTATCCATGGCAAACATTTGTAGGAAAACTATAAAAATGAACTGAAAACTGTATCTAATTGTTGCAAAAATATATTCTAGAGATTAATTTTAGGATTTTAACAGACCTATAATTCAGAAGCTCTTTGGGTCTAAGGAGGTATTCCTAGCTTCTGTGACATTAAAGCAATAATTGATACTGAGAAATCTTGGCAAAATCCCAATATATGAACTTCTTGAAGATAGATATCTAAGTATACCTAAGATCTTGCCAACATTTGTTGAAATAGAGAGCAATGCTTGTTTACTTTTCTACTTTTGCTAAATGCATAAATGTTCCAAGACACTCTCTAGTGATCTCACTTTTCAAATGTGTAGTTTAAGTGATTAGGGCCAGTCAAACATTTCCTGCCAACAGCTTTTCAATTAGAAAAATGTTCATTTGTTTGGGAAAAAAAAATGGGAGAGAAAGAATTTTAGCTATTGCTATTTTTTAGTGTAAATGGTTCTATTCTGCTGCAAGATGTAGTTTTAAGTAAAAACAAGGAAAGATTTCTATACAGAACAGCATCCAGATTCAAAAAGTACACAAGCAGGTGAGAAGCCCAACATTAAGTCTCCTTATTTAGAAAGCTGAGGGTTTAAATGGTCTTGGGAACATACGAATACTTTATTCACTAGATTCACAAAGTGTTTCATAAAATGTGTCTCTCAAGCTCTCTTCCAGAGAAAATATTCTCCATCTGTAAAAATAAATACCATTTTAGTTAAAGAATTCAGATTTTTTAAATATTATTCCACTTTTAAGACTTAAGTCTCCAGAGCATTCAATTACACATATATAATTACAGCTGCACTAGGAAAATGAGAAAGTGAAAACAGAATAACCAGTAGCTGCTGGACAAACCATAGGAACAGTGATAACAGCAGGCCCCCAGTTTAAAATCCCTCCCTTAAAAATACCAGACACTTAGTGTGAGTCTTGATTTTCTTTTTCACACAGCAGAACAATCTCACTGGTACAAGCAGGAAATACTAAAGACAGCTTAGCCCTCAGCTGGTGCATCAATCTCTTTCAGGCAAAGTGAGGTACACCAGTTCTTTACACACCAAGATTTTTGTATTCTCTTGTCCGATTTAGATCGGTTTTGGTTTTGGCTTGGTTTGTTTGTTTGGTTTTTGACCATTACCACCCCCTTTCCTTGCTGTTTAGAATCACCGCACTGTAGCACTACAGGGAAGCACAAAGAGCAGGGCTAATCCACAAGGAAGAGCAACCAAGAGTGTTCAGAGCACTCAGAGGGCAGTGCCCTTCCCAAGCAAAGTGGACAGATCAGTGAGCTGATAACGGAGTCCAGCATCAGTCCCAGACAAAGCAAGGAGGTGAACCAGGCACAGAGTTTATCCAGGGATCCAGTTAGGAGCAGCAGAAGACAGGACCAAAGACAAGACTGGAAGCAAGATACAACTACTATATGAGAGGTCCATTCAGGAGACAGGTTACCTTCAGTGTAGGTCAAAAGTCCATCCACATAAATAGGACAAGTACGTTTCAGTAGTAGCCCAAGACAGGGAATTGTTTGGTCAGGTCTCAGCTCAAGCGAGTCTTCTGGAACCCAGTGCAGGTGGTGTGACTGGAAGCTGCAGCTGAGGCTCATCAGGGTCAAGCTGGTCAGGGTTGTTAAGACCAATGAGCATCATAAGGGCCCTGACAATCACAGCCTTTAAGCTTTTTCATGATACCAAAACTTAGGAATGCAGCCAAGCAAGTTTCTAGTCAAGCTTGACCCAGAAACAAAATCAGCCTAAGCTGTGCTATCGGGTTTCTTTTCTCAGGCATCATTATAACATTGTGTGGATACAAACATGACCATTTTTATATGAGCTGTGAAACTCTGAATGTATTGTTTACTACACAAAATTCTGTTTTTGATAATACTGAGAACTCTTCAAGTCCAAGGAATGTTGAACAACAAAGGACTCATCTTAGGTCCGAAGTTTGTTAGTGTCCACAAGATAATTTTATGTCCCACTTCTGCTGGAATCCTCATGGGTAAAATTAACAGATTGGCCTCAATTCAAAGCTTGTCCAAATAACAGGGAGAGGAATTATGAATAATATAAATATTTATGAGCTATTTTAAAAAATGTTGCAGCTGTGTATTTGGACAGTAGGCAAAAAGAAAGGCAATGGGAAAGTAGCAAAATCATTTTCAGTGTTTGCTTGAACAGCAAATTCTTAGATGGCCATAAGGTGAGCTCTCCTCTTGAGAAAGACATACAGAATGAAATGCAATGTTACTTAGAAATGACATACAGAGTTTGACTCCTTCTCATGCCCAGATGACTGACACATTTTTGTTAATACAAAGAAAAGAGTTTATACAGCAGAGAGTTAATTTCCTTTTGAGTTATCTGCTGTTTTATTCCATCCTGGGATAGAGAAAGTTGCCATGGAAATACATTGCTGAAGGCAATACAGAGAAAAAAGAATAAAAATCTGCTCTTGATTTTTCAACATAAGACCTGTCCATTCCTCTGTCACATACTTCCAAGCCTAATTGTCACCTCTATCACTTAATATTTAGAACATTGGACTAAATACTGGTTTAAGAAATATGTCAAAAGCTACCAAGTCACTACCACAACTAACAGCTGTGTACCTAAGACAGAGACACATCATACACAAAAAATATTGAGGTGTGTCATTTTTCTTTTTCTAAAACAGACTACTCTATTTTTCACCATACAAATAAATATTTATGTAAAGACAGAGGTTTACATAAAAAGAAGTCAAGAAATATAGTTAGCATAATTAATTATGAAAATAAATATTTTTAAAAAGCAACACTTTTCCATCAAGTTTTTATTCCTTTTGTACTAAAATATATAGCTTTCTGACATGACAGAAAAATATGATTGCCAGATAAAGAAGCATTAGTTGTGCCTAAGTCTAACTTCAATTAATTACATTACGCATATTTTCTCTATGTAATTCAAGAGTCATGTTACATTATCCCTATGTTAAATGTATTTACGTTTACACCAATTGTAAAATTTTGTAACACAAAAGAACCTTATAAATATTTTATCAAATTCTTTTAGGGTTAGAGTAACTTCATCAATAATTTGTAAAAATAGATAAATATCAAAAACACCTTCTCAAAAGTTACCAAAATGAATATATTACAAGTCTTTAGTGTTTTAGGTTTCATTAACTGAAATTAATTTTTTCCATTTCATCCAAATAATAAAACTGGTGCTTTCATCATGATAAAGGCAACTTTTTTTCTATTATGCCTATGTAGAAAGCTTTCAGCAAGACAAATTTCTCACGTATTCTATTTAAACACAAAAATTGCCCAAAAATTTAATGTGGTCAAAACTTTTCCCTTATACTTCTTAAGCCAGGAACTGAAATTAAATTTAAATAAATACATCTTTATCTCTGCATCTTCACCTTCCCAGAAAAATCTCACATTTTGAGTAAGACCATACAGCAATCCATTCAGCTTTTGACATTAGTGAGAGGAACAAGCATCTGAAGGGGGACCAAGGATTTCCAATAGCAAATCTTTAACTAAAATAATAGGTTTCAATGCCATTAGACACAAAACCACTTTAAAAGGCTCTGTTGTATTGCTGTAATCTTTGATCCATACATCTGCAAGTAGGGCTGGAACATTTATCAGCTGTACATGGGACCATGTTCTACAGGGATAAAAATTTCTTCCCTGAGCTATCAATAGAAGTGTTCAAGAATAAACCAGAGAAGAGGTTAAAACAATTATAAAAGGAAAACCTGTGATTCCTGTATGGTCATTGGAAAAGTGATCATCATTTAGAAGGCCAAGGTTTGACTTTTTTTTTTTGGTGACAAACAGAGGAAAACAGTAATTCCAGAAGAGCAGTGAGATACGTATCTAAAGGGCAAATTGCTGTATCAGTAACTCAAAAGTAGCAGTGTCCTTTTCAAAAACTAGAGGTAAGAAAAAGAGATTAATTTAGCAATTTATTTAGAAGATGAAAAGGCTCATTTCTTTTTGGCTTGATTTTTGTCTTGAATTACAAACATCAAAAGCATATACCTCAGGCTTATAAGAAAAAGAGAATAAGAAATCCAAAGCACTGAAATTAACATCAGGGGAACAGATCAGGAAACAACTTCAAGACCAATAAGTAGCTATGACTTTTTCTGTTATAGAGATAAACATTTTGACCTTTTTAAAATATGACTTCTGGAACTGCAAGGGCAACATAATCAGGTCTTTTTCAAAGGACACTGATTCAATGCAATAAATTGAAGAGTTCTCAAAGAGCTGGAAAAAGTGGAATTAGTAAAATGTTAAAGCATGATTTACTTGTTTTTAATAATCTTGGCCATTTTAAATTCAAGTGTTAGAATACTGACAGGTTTCTGTACATTCCACAGCAAATTTCAAAACTTATTTGAATTATCAGTGCTGTGGAAACTTTTTCAAGGTCTTGTAACTTGTAACTCTTGCACAATGGCATTGCAAATGTAAATGCAATGCTGATGTAAACTTATTGCTAAGTACATATATCTTATCGATGTGTACATATATTTTATGGATGTGAATGAAAACAGCATATTTTTAAGCAATGCAGTTCCAAGAAGTCCTTACAAGTTTACAGAAAACATGTTAGCAGAAAATATGATGCTGCTCTGAAAAAAAAAGCACAGAAAACTTTAACTTGTCGTAGAAAAATAGCATGCAATGTGTCACCTATCTAAAAGAGAGAGCTGTCTGTGAAGCTGAGCTGAATAACAGCTGAGAGTATTTTTCTTTCCCCTGAGGCAAATGACTTATGATTTAGAAGAATCTTTTCTCACCCACTTACAAGTTGCTCTCTTGAGTATACCCTTTATTAAGAAGTGTGAGCTAGCAGTTCCCTGTGGGCTGGGAACTGGGAGCCCTGGGGAATCCCCAGATTGGGCAGCCAGTTCTGTCCCACTGCCCGAGCCAGAAGGGGAGCAGGGTCACTGGGGGCAGCCCCACTGAGCACCTTACTGGAGAGGGGGAGGGACTGACTCCAAGCCCGGGCATGGACTAACATGTGGGTTTGGTCCAGGGATCGTCAGGGCTGTGGGAACTTGGAGACCAGCCCTAGGACAGGGACTGAAGGCCCCAGTGGGCTGTAATGGGTTCCAGAGCCCCACACAGGGGCACAGAGAGGCCCCAGGTGAGGCTGGGCAAGGGCAGTAAGGCCTGATATTGTCCTGAGGGCGCTGGCAGTATTAACCTGTACTTTTACATCTAAATGATCTATTCACACAGCTTCTATTCTCTCTCTCTTCATGTTTCAATATTCTTAGTATCCTTTACTATTTTCTTCTTCATTCTTCCTCATGACACCTTAGCATGTATAGGTTCATGGCAGCAATTTACTGAAAAAAAAATCCAAACAAAGGAACTAACTTATTAAAAAGCATAAAGGGAAAGGATCACTTCCCTCAACCTGCTGGCAACACTCCACATAACACAGTCCAGGAGGATTTACTGGATTATGAAATAAAACAGTATCACCAAAAACCTTCATTTCTGACTCAGTGTTGTTATGTATCTCTACAATATTTTTAATATAAATGGTTAAAGATCAACCTTAGTAGTGTGACAACTGCTATTGCATTGTAATTTCGATCCAATCAGACAGTCAACATAGCTACTCTGCAATGGTTGTTTTGGCATTCAGTTTACAGTTTCTTTTCCTTAATTTAATGCCAATATTCTAGCTACATCATCTTGTCCTGCACTAAATTATTTCTCTCTGACTTAATACTTCAATCTATTGGCTATTTGTAGTGTATTAATTCTCCCCGCCCCTTTTCGTTGCTGAGTCAAGCTGTACGTGCTTTCTTCTTGTATCTTTCCTCAGAAGTCAATCCCTCCATCTCCTTGATCTATGGTTTGGGATTTTTTTTTGGTTTGGTTTGGTTTGGTTTGCTGGGGGGGTTTTTTGTTGTTTTTTTTTCCTTGTCCTCAGAACTTCATTCAGTTTGTCAGTATCTCTTTCGGAAGGTAGCTTCTAATATTGAATGCCATATTCAAGATATATTCACTCCAAAACACCACAAAGAAAGAGTTGTTTCCCTTGTTACTGAAACAGTACCAAACTCTTTACTACTTTCTGACCACTTTACGCTCATTATACCACCTACAGAACCATAACAAACATTTAAGTCCTTCATAACAGATGTGTATCTCTATCTATTCTCTACCTGTCTCTCCAGGCTTGTACAATGGCAAACTTACTTGGAATGTCAATGAATAAATCTGTCGGAACTAAACAACACCAGTAATAAAGGTAAAGCACAATAGAAAGAAGTCACGTAAACACGTTACCTCTCTTATGTTATCTTTACACTGAAAATTTATATCAGACTTTGTAAATTTTGCAGTTCTCTTCAAAATCTCACAAGTTACTTGCAGTTGTTAATAACGTAAGATTACTAAGGACCCAATAAGTCAAGCTGATTTCCCTTGTTACCCTAAATTATAGTGTAAGTTAATTTGTTTATGAGTTTACAAAGCTCCACCTTAAAAGTTTTTACTTTTCTGTCCTACATAGTAAATTATTCATAATCATAAACTGCATACAGGGATAGAAAAATGCTTCCTTTCTTTTGCAGACGTGGATATAAAATGTACAGATTCTAAGAGATTTTTCTTGTGGACACAATTAGAACAGAGATTGTCAACTCTGAGGTGTACAACAAGTATTGCTTAAGTTGTTGGCACTAGAGTTGCTATGCAAAAAAAAAAATTATAAAGAGTACCAAAAATAAGTAATTAACCATGCTGTTCTTATTTTCCAACACCAGTTTACTTATTAAAAAATATGCACAAATATTAATAGAGATATTTATAAGGAAATTAAAAAGATCTCTAAACTACAAAATTCTATTTTTTTTCTGTTAAAACTACTCTCATTAGAACTGCACGGTGGCAGTAAGAAGTATTCACATAGCTGTCTACTCAATTAGATTAGAAGATTCTCTACACACATGTAGTCAAAAAATGACAATATATAACCTGATCAGGATATTCTTAGCCTCAATTTCTTCTGTGTATTTAAAATTATTGTAAAGAAGAAAGTCTAGAGAGTAATTTTAATTAACCTGTATACCTTGCAGTACCACAGACTTGCTGGCATGACAAAGAACTTAAGATTTTGTCATAGTTAATAAATTTACTTCATTCCTGTAATTAGAAAAGAAAGAAAACAAATGTTTTTGCAAACCTCTGAAGGTCTAAAAATAATTTTTTGTTTTCAGTCTCATTAGAAACTTCAAAGTATAAACCATAAAAATGTTCTTTTTATTTTGAGGAGTCTGCGATCTTTTTCACATCTTTTTCAGTCAGCTGTAGCCCATCAGAAGGCTATTTTCTTATGTCAAAAGTGAACTTGTCATTTCCTGTTCTGCAGGAGCTTCTGTTTTCTTCATTTATCAGCTATGATGATAACACATATTCCCTACATACCTCTAGGCCTGTGATTGCCTTCTGTTTGCTTTCCTTTATTTGTCTTACATGTGTAAGATATTTTCAACTCTTACACAGCCTGTGACATGCTAAGCCCACTCCAGTTCACATAACCACTAAGATAATTTTTCTCATCATTTTTACATCACCCCGTCATCTTTTCTCTCCATTGCCCCAAATATATACAACTGCATCAAGGTGGGTTTCTTAGGATAGGCCTTTCTTTTCTCATACAATTCCATTTCTTTTTACTTATGTTCTCTTTGTTGTATCACATCATTCTCTTCTAATAATATTTGGCTCTACCAGTGATAAGAAAATTTTGGTTCTTTTAGTTCCTGTTCTTTCCTTTCAGAAACCTGATTTTTGAGTTCTGTTAAGCTATTCCAAGAAAGGAGATTCAACAAGTTATTTGGCTTACCTGTTCTAGTGTTATACTACCTTCTTAGTGAAAATGTCATTTTTTTCTAATGGCCAGTCTGCACTCCATGCAATAAGTTCAAGGTGCTGCCTTTACCATCTTCTGCTTTACTCCATCATGTCTTTAACTCTCTGTCAAGATTGTGATCTGCCATTTGATTTGCACCTTTGTCACTGTACTAAACAAACCCGGTTCTCTCAGTCTCTCCCGGCAGAATTCTGTCAATAAGTCTTAAGTTTGTCAAGATCTGTTTAGACTGAAACTCCAGAGTTTGCTGTATTAGCTGTTCCAATTTTAGCATCACCCACAAATTTGCTGAAGATGCATTTTAACCTGTCATCAAGGTTGCTACTGATGATATAGCATAATATTAACACAGTAATCAACACAGAAATACCCTACTTGTTACCAACCACCAAATGGCTATCAAGGCATTCATTACTATCCTTAGACCCTTGTGATGCATCCAAATCTTTATCCATCCAGTTCTTCAGTCTGCGATTCCTCTACTTTCAAGTGAGCATGCTGCAAGAGAAAATCTCAAAAATTCTACTGCAAGGCATATTCCATTCATTGCTCTTTCATTCTACATGTTGCCACTCAATGCACTGGTGGAAGCAACCAAGTTAGTTACCAGGTTTTGTCTTACCCGGTTATCTGGTTATCTTCTTTTATTTCACATGTAGAAGTATTTTCCAAAAGGAAATTCTCCACGATCTTTACAGGGACTGAGGTTGGACAGAATTGTCTAAAGTTTACAGGATTTTGTTGTTGTCTTAAAGATGTCCATGAAACTATCCAGTTGCCAGGAACACTCTCTTCCCCCATCACCATGATAGGCAGCACTCTCAGAGTAACAGCCTAGTCTTTTCAAGGAGTCTCTAATTCATTTTCCGCCATTGTTAGTTGTACCTTAGGTGTCATTTTTATCATTATCATTAATGGAAACACAATAAGAAGTCACTAAATTACAAAAGAAGAGCAAAACAGTCCTTTTCCTGTAAAATCATGTATTTTATTTAAGAGCACTACAGAACTGTTTTAGGTGGATGTTTGGCTTAATATTACATGACAGAAATTTAATTTACCCAATATTTTCTGGAAAATTGAATTCCAGTGCACACATGCTGGCCAGACTTGCTTAGAAGAGGGTCCTGGTGTTTTTTCCCAGCATTATACATTCTGCTGAGTCTAAAGAGAATTTACATATTTTAGATTTTACTGTTCTAGACATCACAAGATTCACAGCAGTTCAAAAACAGACTGGCAATTTTCAGAAGAGTGGTGCTATTCAAAAATGAATTCTTGAAGCAATAAGATAGTCTAAGTTATCACAAATGACTCACCATAACTGATTATAATCAACAGAATACAGTGAACAGTCAAATTAAACACATTCTATATGTTTCTTGTGGTAAGTTCGGTCCTGCGAAAAATTATTTATTAATGAAAGCCATTTACTTTTCACAGTTCATTTTAACAAAGGCCTAGAGAAGCTTGTGAAGAACTTCTCAATATACAATTTCCTAATTTTCCCTTGTGATAATTTTTGACATTTCTAAGGAGAATGGGAAAAGAAACTGCAGTGATTTACAAAATAGTCTGTTGGTAGCATCAGTACTGTTGCAGCCTTTCCATATTAAATTTATTCCACTAGTTGCTAAGTGTGCTGGTTTTGTCTGGGATAGAGTTTATGTTCTTCATAGCGGCGAGTATGGCTGTGTTTTGGATTTGCACTGGAAAGAGGGTTGATAACATAGGGATGCTTTCATTACTGCTGAGCTGCACTGAGCTTTTCTGCTCCTTATACCACCCCACCTGCAAGCAAGCTGGGAGTACAGAAGACTGTGGAAGGAGACACAGCCAGGACAACAGACCTCAGACAACCAGAGGGATATCCCATACCATATGGCATAATGCTCAGCATATAGAGCTGGGGGAAAAAGAAGGAAGAGGGAGCAGTATTTGTCTTCCCAAGTTACAATGACATGTGATGGAGCCCTGCTTTCCTGAAGATGGCTGAACACATTCCCGCCCTTGGGAAAGTGTGAATGAACTTGTTATTTGGCTTTGCACGAGCATGCAGCTGTTGCTTTACCTGTTAAAAAGTCCTCAAGTCACCCCACAAGTTTTCTTACTTTTACCCCTCCAATTGTTTCTCCCATCCCACCAGGAGAAAGTGAGCAAACAGCTGTGTGATGTTTAGTTGCTGGCTGGGGTTCAGCCATGAGACTAAGTAACTAAACCTTTAGCACCACAGAACTTAATTCCAAAAAAACCCTAAGTAAATGAAATATGAAGGGAAATTTCCAAGACAAGGACAATACTGCTTTTTTTCTCATAATGTTTTTCCTTTATCCTTCAGTTGATTTTTTTTCTTTCTCAATAAACACTGATTCTTAAAATATTGTAATAAACTTCAAAGTTGGTATGTTTGGACATGCGGAATTTTCACACTTATTAAAGTAGATATATAAATCTTCCTGGTCTAAGCTAATTTTAAAAAGAATAGTTATTTTTTACTATGACAGAAGGCTATTAACTTTTTTGATTTAAACAATTTGAAAGCTGAAGCAAACACAGAAGCAAAACTGCTACAGTCCAATAATTCTACCTCATTAAAGAAAAAAGGGAAAAGGCAATTCTTACAAATTTGTCTCTATGAGGGTTTTAAGTGAATTAGAGGTATTACTACTGCAGCCAACCTTTATCACAGTATGAAGAAGATAAGGACATGATTTGCCAGGGTCAGTAGGAGGCATCTTTTCTGTAAGTAAGGATTTGTTGATAATATTATTGAAACTTGGAAATGCAGCTTGAAAGTAATTTGAATTGATTAATGAACATTGTATAAACAAGTGTACAACTGGAATGAGGAGAGCAGAACACAGGTTCAGGAAGATGTATTTCTAATAAGCATTAGGAGTGTCTACTTAGCTTCATTACAACAGGTTTCATAGATTAAAAGACCATGCTACCTAGATGACATAATGATGATGAAGTTGTCTAGTGATTTGACATCAGAAGATTCAACTTTTGTGTCTTCTAAAGAAAGAAATTACTTCAATTCTGTCCAGCAGGCAAGGGATTGTAAAGGCCACAGATAGATTGACTACATCTGCTTTCCTCTAGTGTTCTGCAGGTCAGCAATCCTGTTTTGCTTGTGCGGTTTGACAGCATCACTACATTGTTATCTGCTACAGCAGATGGTCTTTAGCTGTGACTTCCTATATTGTGGAATTAAAGCCATACAACTGAAAATTCTCTGAGCATATCTTTGTGAATATTAACTGGACAGAATTTCAGCCGCTTAACAGTATTTTTCCAGGCATAAGAAAGAGTCTATCCACAACAGGTTTTTCCAGAATTCATGCTTAGCACTCAAACTACCCTGACTAAACTTACAGGATCAATGATTCTGTGCTAAGTGGTTAACAAAATTAATCATATATTAATATAACAATATCAAGTGTATGAATGTGACCACATTATGTCTCCATGTACCTTGCATGAAGTAAAGTTTCAAGCAGCTCAAGTCAGATACCTATTTCTTTTTTTCTTGCCTAGTAAACTTACCTTCCAATTCTTTATTAAGAATTTTAAAAGCTACATCCTCTGCTTTTTTAATCAAGTTAGAACTAATAACTGGGTAAATTCAGTTGTCTGCAATACTCTTTAAGCTGTTGTCTGAAGCTCCTAGCAGTCATATGCTTCAAGGATTCAAGAAGTTTCTTGGCATAAGGGTGGATACTGTAGTGAGAAGTACTAAAAGTATTTACAGAGATTAAAAGAGGATGGGAAATTAACCTAGTCTTTACTTCACAATATCCTAATTCTCATTTAATGCACTGGGACTCCATCCAAGGGATGCACATGTGAGAAAAATCTCAATTTCTTCATCAAGTGGGTTCAAAATGGAACCTCTGTTCTGTCTAATCTATAAAAAATCCTAATCAGGTGGCATGACAAAACCGTGCTTGACAAGGCATACTGACAGATACAATGAGAACAACTTTAAATTGAAGCATGGTGAAGTAAGGAGCATAGGTTGGGGAAATAATAAAGTAGAGAGAATGATAATCAGCTGAAGATAAAGTTACTTTAATGGGCTTTAAGACTCCTGAAATGTGCAATAAGATGGTGTCTGAATATATTGTTATTTTTTTATCAGCTGAAGAAAAAGACCCTGCAGTATTATATCATTCTAAGGTAGCTAAGTGAAACCAAACAAATGAGAACAAACTATTAAAATGTAGGGGAAAAGGAAAATAAATATATCCTACCTTTTTTTAAAATTTCTTTTTCCTTCCTTATGCAAACTGTCTAGTTAAACTGAAAGCATTTCAAAGTAGCAGCTTATATTCTTGCATGACTGTAAAGCATCTAACACACTTCTGTGTACCCTACACAGATGCCCTAAAAAAGGGCTTTAATGAAATTATTTAGACTGATTAAGACAACAATATAAGATACGAAAATTAACTCCTAGCACCCTTGAAGACAATAAAAAGATTTTGACCTGGTTTGAGGCAAACTTGCAGTCCAAAAATGAAAATATCTCTGCATATGAACATATATGCCCTGTAATATGAACATCCCCAAATGTATTTTGCATTTTTTTCCTGTATGTAAATCTTCACAATTTTTTTTTCTCCTGAGAAATATTATATATTCTTTGAAGAATAAACTTAAATGGAAGGACTTCATTCCTTATACTTAAATTCCCAAGGATTCACCTTTAGGGAAAGACTCTGTCCTGTCAACCTAAAACACTGTCTCTGAGCAGCCGCAGTAAAGCTACTGGGGCTGTAAGAGAGATGAAATCCTTGTTTTTAGTATTCTTTCTGTGGACTGTAACTCTTGGCAGGCTTTTTTTTCTTTTCTAGACAGTAAGCTTTTCATTTTCTTTTCTGTAGAATCCATTGTGTAGTGCATGTTTTCCTTTCAGTATACATGGAGCATAGGTGTTCAATTTAACCTTAAGAAATGGTCAGTTCTTTTTTTGGATTCAATCTTGAGCACTGATATATTCATCATGAAAACAAATACAAACCTTTTCCAATATTAGTCTAGGCTTTCCATTAATTGAACAAGGGAAAGACAGAAAACATTTTTACCTCAGTATCTTCATGTTTAAAATGCACTGATATTATTCACTAAATACAGAGAAATATTGTGAAAATTAGTTCTTCCTGGATTTTGAACACATGAAAGGTTATGAAATGTTACTACTATTTTTTGTTCCATTACTGCTCATTCTGTACTTGTCGGCTATCAAAAATAATTGATCCTTTCACCTTTATTTTGTCCCTTTACATTTGCATAGATAGTCATTACAGCTATCCCTACCATTCTTTTCTTCAGACTGAAAAACCCAGCTCTGTTTTAATTATCCTTTCCAGGTTCAATTGGCAAAATTTTTTATCATGTTTGGGTTTTTTTTTTTCTTTTCTGAGATATGTTAAATTTCTACTGTTAATTTTGAGCTGCTGCCTTCCTTACTGATTGAAGGGCTGTGACTGAGATCTACCATTGCTGGAGTTTTCCAAATGCGCTTTGTTAGACCTCCATGAGTTACTGCTTATGTTCTGATGGTTAAATGAACATAATGATAGATTAATTTTTAGCTACATCAATTTTCTTACACCTCTTATTGCATAGACACAAGGTCATGAGTGTTGACACAAGAGGTCCACAGGCAAAAAATGAGGAGTGGGGAAGGCATAACTGTCTCTTTCATAAGTGCTATTTCCTTGTGAGAAAGTTGCCAGTTTTATCTTAATGACACTTCCTCCTGTCTTTCAAACCCTGATTCATCCTCATTGTATTTCTTTTCACTTTATTTTTAATAGCTGAAACTTTTCATAATTCATTTTACTTCGATGTTTCCATGCCCAATTTTATTTTTCACAAACTCTTCCTAGGATTTTCTGCAATCTTTATGGTAATAGCTCAGAAAACCTAAAAGGAATCTTCTCCGTGTAGAATGAAAGTGTTATTAAATGAGGACAAAGACAGAGGTAAATATGAAAGAAGCCATAGCTCCTGGCTGTATGTTCCTGCTGAGTTTGAAAGTCAGTGGAATGTGGGAGTCCTTCCTCTCCTCAAAGGTAAGATATTTCTAATCAGCACTATCATGCTCTAAGGCAGTATCTTACAACACCTATTAGTTGTAAACTCAGCAGACACTGAAACCCCCCTGCCTCTCAAAGGAAAAAATATTTTTCCTCCATGTGATGCAGGTTATCCAGAAAAAGGGAGACAAGATACAAATAAAATGTGAAAATGTGCTACAGTCTCATTCAAGCTGCTGCTGGCAATACATTATATAAAAGTCATGATCCCACAAGCTATTGAGTATTTTTCACTTAAATGAATTTTAGTAGGAACAGGATTTGCAGATTACTCCTCCTGTGTGCCATGAGCTCCAGGGATCAGGAAAAGATTGCTAACTGAATTTTTCTACACTCTACTGGGTGTAAAAGAGAACATTCTATCAAATGAACAAGTGAAAACAAGCAATATTGAAGGGGAGTAGAAACACACAAGTAGTAAAATGATTGCTTATTCTGAGTCTAGGGGCCCAAATTACCTAAATACATTGCTGATCTCCTCAGTAGTCTTTCTTGGTAGTATACCAAGTAAGGGCTGGCAGAAGTTTGAAGCTGTTCATTTAGGCACAGTTGCAATAAGAGGAGGCTTTGATCCCCAACCTATAGTCTTGAAACAAATTATCCTTTTGATACAAGCATTATAAAAGATTCAGATTGCAGCTCTTGTATTTCAATTCTTTAATAAAAAATATAATTTATTGTTATTGTTTTCCAAAGAGATAGACAAGGGACAAACATGGAAGGGGCCAATTTCCTTGAAAAAATCAGTGTGTCAGGCAACCATATGGACAAGAAAGAAGTCAAAGAAGCCTTTTCTGTAGAACAAAATAGTTTTCAATAAAGCAATTATAGGAACTTGAATATTTAGAAAGGGGCCACCACAGTCTCTATCTGACAAAATACTCCACAAAACTATAAGACTGGAGAAAGTTAAATTTTTTTTTCTGCTTAGACCAAAGATAACCATTTTCACCATTTGCCTGAAGAAACATATTGCCTTTTTCTGAGGCAGCCTGTAAAATTTCAAAACTTCATACTTTATTTCCCATCTTTTCACGTTCAAATACACCCTTTTTCAGCTACAGTACATCAAACTCACAAGGTTCATTAAGTTATAACAATCTTCATACAAAAATTTTCCTCCTCACAGCTGTCAATTATGCTGTAAGAAAACAAGAGAGTTGACTGAATCAGACTGCATATATGCTCAGTATTTACATATTATCTCCCAGCTACATGAGAATTAGTAAAAATACTTAGATCTTTTCCAAGCTAAAGAAGATTTGTGAGCAAATCCTTTATTGTATCTTATTTATAGGGACTTAATCTGGGACTAATTTTCCTCTCTAATTATACTATGTGTCTCTTACCTAGCTGGTCTCTATTTTATGGTAGCACCATCATGTAAGTATTAACGAGAGTAATGTGATAAGAATTCACTCCTAATTGGATCTCAGGTAACACTTTGGCTCCCCTCTTATGGGTAAGAGCATTCGCGTCTCCTTTAAAAATCTTTTCTAAGATTAACAAAAGACAGTTGCGTCCTGAACCTTGTCATGGTACACATCAGTTAAGAAAAGGCAGAACTCACAGATACTTGTTCCTCGTGTTCTCTTTTAAATTCTATTAAATGGCATACTACCTTTAATGCTTTAGCAATCATCATTCTTTTTAAAATATCTTCTCAAATGCAGTGGGGTTTTTTAATGTTTCAATAATTTTAAGGGATTTTAGGACCATTTGACATCTGGTGGATACCCAGAGGAACACATCCTCGAAATGAAAACATTATCGTGGAAAAATGGTTATGAGGATTTTTTAATTCAAAATGCAAAAATTCTAAAAGAAAAACAATGAAAGACACATTAAAATGACGAAGAGTGTCAGCACATCCTGTTGGAATGTGGTAGTCAGACCACATCATAACATTCCTGTTCTGCATGATATTCCTTTTGCTACTGCTCTCATTGAAAGGCAGAACATGACTAACAACCTTCAAGCTAGAAGACGGAGACAGAAAAATTCAGTTTTTTATTTAGGTTTCTGCTGTTGACCATAAAGCTCTGGAAAACCCCTATAACACAATCTCATTGGAAAAATGTTAAAAATCAAAGTTCACAAGAAAGAAATTACGTGAAGGGCAACAAGGAGAAAAGTCACTCTTCAGTTCACCTTTTTCTTTTCTACACTTATGGCAGAGGGTACAAGATAAAATGCTCTTTCCTTGTTACTTCTTCATATGACTAATCTTCCTTCTCTCCTCTGTATATTTTCTAAGTGGCAAGGTGCCACTTTGTGTCAAATTCCACTTAGCCTCTTTGTCCACACAAAATCTCAAATTTGAGATTGACTTCTATGTGGTATCCTCAGCAATGTGTAAATAAACCCCATAAACAAGCAAATACAGTAAACTGCATGCAGAGGCTGAAGTAAAGTACTGTCTGGAAAAAGTTGAAGATTTTAACATTATGATGACTATATTATAACTGGTAACTATTATAGAACCTATCCTAAATCAAAATTTCTCTGCAAGTACAGTGTAACTATACTCATATGAGCAACTAAAAGAAAATACTTTTTTCTCATCAACAATATTCTGACTTCTCCAGTTTAAATAAACTTTACTTATGCTATTCCTTATGGGTTTTATGTTCTCCACCTGATTATGAATACATTTGTATTTCCTCTTTCTTTAGTATTTCAGTTTTCTATATTTTCCATAGCCTAATTCAAATTCTGATCTTCTTATTATTGAGAATGAATTAACACATCACAGAGGATGTTCTTCACTGCTAGATAGTTACCTTCACATGTCAGTGGGCTGCTGAGCTCCTTCGTCATTCTCTCCTCTCACCTCAGGGCATCTCAGTAAACTGTGATTTCAGAGTTATAAAACAAACTCCAAAGCTGAATCACAATATGGGCCATCCCAGGTTTCCTTATCATTATGCTTCATTGAACCAAAAGTATACCCTTAAGCAAATATATGTAAACTTTTATGAGAAAGAAGGAAAAAAAAAGAGGGGGGGGAGGAAGAAGCAAGCAAATATAGTTCTACTTCATTCACTCAAAGGTCACAGATATCTTTCAGCTGCAGACATTTTCTTGTAATATACTATGTGCCCTGCTATCACAAAAGACTTCATTAAATAATCCCATTCACAGTATTTTCAATATTAGTTTCCCTCATGCTTAGAAATATTCCTGAAACATATAAGCTACATCTGGTCACAGAAAGTTTATACCTGTTTGCTATTGTGTAAATATATTTTACCTTAAGTGATCCGTTTCTCTGGCGTTTATTTCTAGAAGGCAAAACATATCCTCTCCCAGATTTTACCTTACCAAACTTTCTGTGCTCCATAAATTGACTCCAATAAAATAAAGTTTTCATCCTTCTGGTCATCTCATCTTTAAACAAAAAATATGTCCAGAACTCTGCAAAAGATTCTATACAGGATTTTACCAATACCTTGTAAAATGTCATTGGTACTTCCTTTTCTGTAACAGAAATAATTTTCTGATAGAGCCTGTGGTATGTCCCACCCCTCACCTCTTCCCCTTCTGCCCTTAATATTCTAGTCATTCTGTAATTGCTCAGAATGTTAATTTCTTTGACTTTGGATCTTTTGAAGAAGAAAAATCTCATTTTTATAGCAGAATTTTTTTTTTAATATATAAGTGGATGATCACCCATATTTCAACCCATTTCCAAGATCATCTAATTCTATCAGATATTCTGAACTACTTCTGTATTGGTATTAACTTCCAATTTTCTATCATCAGAAAATTTCATGAGTACCTTATGGCTTTTGGTGAACATCAATGAAAATCAAATTGTTTTCTCAAAGATCTTATAAAATAAAGGTAATCTAATGGATAAAATCTTCTTGGGTTTCCAAAGGTTTGAAAAGGTTCTTGCCAAATGTTTTTAAAGACACTGATCAGCAATGACATAAAAGAGCTTTGCAATGTTAAATTATTTAGAGAAATATAGGAAATGAAGGTAGGAAAAGTCAGTTCTCACAGGAAAGAGAGGTCAGCTACTGGAGAGGTCAACTACATGTGAGTTACACTGACATGACTTGTGAAAATATTGATATACAGCTTAGCAAATGTGATGAAGAGACAAAGTTCGCTGATGACAGGAGTTTAGATAGTAAGGATAAAGTCTGGTTGTGACTAATTGCAGATGGAACTAGGAACTAGCAGAAACTAGCTACTAAAATGGCAGATGAACTTCAATACAGATAAAGAGAAGATTAAAGGCAATAATAATTGTCTTTACAATTCTAATAAAAAATTTAATAAACCAGTCTAACTTCTCATAAAAAATGATCAGCTCTGAGCTGACAATCAGCCTCTCAGAAGCATGGTTTGGATTTACAAAAGCAGGTATTATAAAAATCATTAGCTTGATATTCAGGAGTGGCCATAAAAGCAAATCAGGATATTAGGAGTAAGTGAAAGAAAAAAAAAAATAGAAAGTGTCATACTTTTTCCATGTACAAACCCAGTATTATCATGCATTTTCAGTACTATGTAAAATTCTGTTTCTCCTCAGTAAAAGTAAAATAACAATGGAAAAGAGGATGGAAACAAGATCAAAAGTATAGAAAAAACATCCCTAAGATCAAAATCTTAGTATGAGCAATAGGAAATGCATTATAAATATTTTAAATACATATACATATAGGCAAGAATTTTTTTTATAAAAACTGAACAATATAATCAAGATAAAGCAAGCAATAATACTACCAGCAGTCATAGTCTAAATGAATACAGAAAGCCTCATTAATAATAGTACCTCTTGTTGCTGTACAAGAAAACTTAAAATATCTTTCCTCCTCTGTTACATTCATCCCTATAAAGTCCATCTAGGTCCTAAGGTAAATGTCACCAGTCTTCCTCAAGCAGAGAAGCGTTGTAATCACAGGAAATTACTGACATCCTAAAAGGATTTCTCTTCTTCTTCAGTGTTGACTAAATCCATTTAGGGATTATTTTCTGTGTTTTCTAATAACAGCCCTCCCCTTCTCACTGGTTCCCAGCAAGTTTCTCCTCAACTGGCAAAGGATTGACAAAACTGACAGCTCCACCACTGCACTGCCACCTGAGACAGGTGCAGCCTGCATACTGATGTACCAGCTTACCCTTGGTCTTTCTTCCACTCTGCTGCCCTGTCCAGTCATTCCAGAGCTGCGTCTGACACCAGTTACCCTCATTGGGCCTATTCTGACCCATATGCTGGATGATGTGTCAACATTGTGTCAGCCCTCCCTGCCACCATCAACCTCCAAGGACATCAGCCTGTTTCTGGCTCTGATCACTGTCATTGGAACTGAACCTGACTCATTTCACGTTCTTGGTTTGTTCTTGGCCTTGCTTCAGCACCACGATTTGCCCTATGACCTGGGCTCTGTGCTGACTCTGGTCACCATAGCTGGCTGTAACAAGCTAAAAAATCTCAGAACATTAAATTTCGTTTAAACAAATTTATTGCAAGTTATCAGTTTTTAATTATTTGTTAGGGTAGTGAGTAATGAAATATTTAGGGAAATGTCTTCCCTCCCTCTTGTCCAGACCCAGCTTCAGTCTAACACCTCTCTTCCCCTTTCCTTGTCTCAACCACTCTTGTTTTCACCATACATTACTCTCAGTCCCTCCAAACCCCTTTGATGATTAAATAGGCAGTGTAGAAGGTTGGGAACAGTACACAGAGATTTCTTTCTGCTACTACTTCTTGCTTCATACTGCTCTCCTGCTCCAGCACGTGTTGCGTCTGGGCCACAGTCCCTTCAGAGGTGTCCCTGCCCCAGCACAGGTAACACAACGGATGCAATCCCTCAGGGATGTCCCTTGTCCAACACAAAGCACTTCCTTTCAGGGGTTCATCTCTTTATATGTTCCCAAAAATTTCTCTTTCCACTCATTTACATCATTATTTTTCCCCTTTCTCCAAACACTCCTCTTCACATACTTTCTCATGTGACCCATTTTGAATGTCCTCCTGTGTCTCCTGTGTCTTTCTTGCATTTCCTGCCCCCCTGAAAAGAAATCACATGTGATCCTCTGTTTGGTTGAAGTTTTGCAGTATGATGGACTATTTCCCTCCATCTAGAGCTGTCTGGAATCCACTGTGACCAGCACAGACAGTCCATGCACTCCTTCCACAGAGGACATCCTGCAGCCTCTGCTACTAAACCCTGGTTTTTATGCCCAGTGTATCAGGGCTTCCTTGCCCACTCCCTGGAGCTCATGAGACAGGCACTGGCTGGTGAGGATTGTGCCCTGCCAGCCCTGTGGTGAATCCTTGTGTCTAATACTTCCCCAGACTCTAGGCAGCCACTGGTCTTTACTATCCTATGAAACTAACAAAATAAATGGGTTTTATGCAATGACTATGTAGATTGTGAGACTGCTACTACACCAGGAATTCAAGGAACTGAGGTTAAAACAGGTGTGTTGAGTGGCCAGTTGCTAAAAAAAAACTAAAATGAGCTGAGGCTAGTTGCCTGACACACTGCTCTGTCACTTCATTAAAAATAGTGTGACCCTTTACTAGGAATTACAAAAATTATATTCAATGGGTTACAGTATAAGGAGAGATTATGTAACTCATTTTCTTGCCAACATGAAAACTCAACAATCAGAAAATGGTAGATAAAACAAAGTGGATGGAGCTTATTCACTATCTTAAAAAAATGTTTAGAATGTATCAGTAAGGTAATAACAGTCAGATATTAAAAAAATGTAATTCTTCATCAGCTTCAATGCAAGAAGTTGAATTTGCTACAGGATACAGAAAAGATCAAAAACTTACTAAGTCTGAAAGTGTCAAGACCTGCCCACATGCTAGAGATTCACTGAAAGCTACAAAGCAGACTCTTTATCTGAATTAGAAAGTTCAGAGCTGAAAAGAGATAGAGAATGGGTAAGCATTAGGATGAAGCATCGTATGTTGGCTGTGTTCTGATTCTGCTCTAGATAAATATACAGTCAGTGTTGAAATGGTACATTTATGAGGAGATGGACATCTCTCACACCGACCACAGACATTCATACATTCTTGTGTTCTAAGGCTAATGACTAGTAAAACTGCCTCATACAATTCTGTCTAACATAACCATCTCATCCTCAGCATTCACATTCAAATCTTTGTTTGAAACATGAAGTTCCTGAGGCCAAAACTAGGTCATTTTTAATTCCACACCAACTCAGCCAATCAATGTCCGATTTTTCTTTCCTTATTCTGTACTTAATGACACAAATATAATACTCAAATTCTTCAGCTGAAAAAAAAAATACTGTCTCTTGTTGTAATTGTAGGTTGTCTACTAAGATGCTTTTTTCCCTTACAAGTTAGCTGCAAATATATTTGTAATTTTGACCTAGAGAAATTTCATAAATTACCGACATTCACAAACCTATTTTTTCCAACTCTTTAAATGAGAATCCCAGAACCAGACTTTTATTTATTCTTTCATATAATATAATTTAAACATTAATAATACATGATTTAAACAGAAACCTTATTTTTTGACATAATTTAAAGGGAATCACTTTAATATACTTCAGTAAACGTATACTACCTTCCTCCATCTTACATATTTATTATTTGCCAAAATCAAAATGAAAGTATCATAATCTTTTTGATAACTGTTCTGTTATCAAGAAGTGGATTTTGAATATTGATAATGTATAGGGCATTGTATCTTAATTTATTTATTTCAATCCACTGTCTCAGTAATGGAGTTAAATGTGGTCTGTTGATCAAGTTGAAATTGTTTAGTGTGCATGACCTGTTCTCTCATAGTTTCTTCACTCATATGTAGAATCCTCAAATACACAGATATTCATCTCTGGAAACAAAAAACAGGGTAAAGACAACTAAACTTCTGAGACTAGCCAGAATTGTGTACTCAATATATTGCTCTTAATTTCATTCATATTTAGTCTACTTCAATGTTTATTTATTTTGAAAAATGCTCTGATTGTATTTTCTGCTAGATCACAGAATCCTGGAATCATAGAATAATTAGGGTAGAAACGGACCTCATATGTTATCTAATTCTAACACTCCTAAAATGGGCAAGGACACCAGGTTGCTCACACCAGCCTGGTCTTCCAGGGTTTGGGCATCCACAGCTTCTCTGGGCAACCTGTTCCAGTGCCCCACCACCCTCATAGCAAAGAATTTCTTCCTAATATCTAATCTAAACCTACTCTCTTTCAGTTTAAAGTCATTCCCCCTTGTCCTATCATTACATACCCTTGTCATAAGTGTCTATCCACTCTTTTTGTAGGCCCCCTTTATTTACTGTGAGGCTGCTATAAGGTTTCCCCAGAGCCTTCTCTTCTCCAGGCTGAACAACCCCAACTCTCTCAGCCTGCCTTCATAGGAGAGATGTTCCGGCCTTCTGATCGGCTTCACGGCCCTCCTCTGGACTAGCTCCAGCAGATTCATGTCCTTCTTGTGTTGGGGAACCCAGAGCTCAATGCAGCACTCCAGATGAGGTCTCCTGAGAGCAGAGTAGAGGGGAGAATCACGTGCCTTTACCTGCTGGTCACATCTCTTTCACTGTCTGCCCAGCCTGCACTAGGATTGCCCTGACCCAAGTGCAGGACTTTATCCTTGGCCTTGTTGAACTTCACTAGTATCACAAAAAGCCACATCTCAAGCCTGTCAAGGTCCCTCTGGTTGGCATCCCTTCCGTCCAGCGTGTCAGCTACACCCCACACCTTGGTGTCATTGACAAACTTGCTGAGGTTTCACACAGTTCCATTCTCCACGTCACCAATAAAGATGTCAAGCAGTGTAAGACCCAATACTGACTCCTGAGGAACGCCACTAATTGTTAGTCTTCACTTGAAAATGAAGCCATTGACTAGTTTTTTGAGTGCACCCATCCACTCAATTCCTTATCCACTGACTGCTCCATCTGTCAAATCCATGTCTCCTCAATTTAGAGACAAGGATGTCATGCAGGATAGTGTTTATTCATGCAGGCCTCCTGTCTTTCTTGCCTGACTTTGTCTTTGCTGGCATGCATCGCTCCTGAGGAGCCATCCCACCATGTGTCCATGCTGCCAATAAGGTCACAGCCCTGCAGGTGTGCATTTATCTCTAACTCCTCTTATTTTTTTCCCCATGCTACATCCATTTGTATAGAAGCATCTAAGTTGGGTCCTCACTAAAGGTTTCTACTTTGCAGTGAAAAGGTCTGAAAAACCTTCAAAGAATTACTTAACACATTTCAGCAGATAGGCAGCAGCTAATGGGAGCAGCCATCTGCTACAGTTTAATCCAAGGTGGCATATCTGTATATACCTTGATTTCCACCAACTAAACATTTGGTCTAGACAACATCAGATTTAAACACAGCAGTGGCCTATGCATCTTGCTGTCATATTATAATCCAACAGATTATTCATCTTTTTCACCAAGTAGTTTTAAGTAATCTAATGCCAAAATAGAAAGGGAGAAATAAGAAAAAAATAACTATGAATTTAAAATTCTTCAAATGGTTTTAAACCGATCTTATGAAAAGCAAAGTAAATGATGTATGGATTAAATGTTTCACTAATAGCTTTTGTGAATATATCTGTCTTTCACTAACTACAAATTAACCTCCAAAATTAATGTGGTATGTGTAGTATAACTCTTTCACTCCCCTATTACACAAGTATTTTTCCTACTTGTTCTTCTGGAATAGAGCTAACATCCCTGAAGACAAGACTGTTTTATTTTTCGATTGTAATTTTTCTTTCAACCTTTTTATTAACATATGGGTATTTCTCCTGTGAGGATAAATTTTATCATTGCTTCATTTGGTTTTGTATTGTAAGGCTTTCTCTTTAAGAGAGTGAAAGAGAAACACAGTTGATTAGAAGAGAACAACCTATTTTGCTAATGGGCACAAGGTAGGCCAGACTAATTTTCACTTTAAGTAGAGCTTCTCTCTGCAATCACTTTATTAAGTAAAGGCCAACTCAGTAACAAAGTTGGGCTATTAATAAAGAGTTGTTCTTCTAATGAAGAAATTTGTTCTACACATGGTGTCTCAGTAATTGCTTTCCAGAAGGCGGTTATTCTGTGGATTTAGCCAGAGGCATAAAGCTAGCAACTTCATCTCAAACTGAAAATCTATCTATCAGGACTAACTATCACCTGGAATTTAGGATACAGTTCAAATCCTGAATCCATCCACAGAAACATAGGAACTGGTTCTTTAGTAGCATATGATCAGTGATCTTCTTTGACCCATCTTTGTTAGACGTAGGACCCTGTTTCTGTTTGGCATGAAAATATTTCAGGGCATTATGCTTAGACAAAATGATAAAAAGCTGGCATCTCAGAGGACCACTTCAAACAAGCAAATAGCATTCAAGAAAACGTATTGATCAAAATGTGTTCATCTAGAAACCAGTCTGCAAATTCCTCACTGAGAGAGGTGTCTTGAATCACTACGAAGTCAGCATGAGAAGGCACCCACATTAGGTAAAAAAGCAAAATGGAGCTATCTTTTATTATTTCAAAATTCAGTCATATTACTTAGCGAAAAAATCTTTTCCTGGTATTATTTTTTTTAATAGAAGTCATAAATAAAATCCAGAAAGAATCTTAGCAACAGAGAGAATAACTCAGTATTCCATCCTGCTGAAATGTTTTAGCCACTAGTTTGCAGTATCATACTTCCTTACCTTTCTTATCTTTTTTCTCACTTTCCCTCTCATTCTTTCCCCATAAATCTTATATTCTTAACTATGTAGTGACAGATTAAACAGGAAAGCTGGAAATCACCCTCCTTTTCTTATATGTCTTTCTTCTTCCCTTTCATAGTTGTCCCACAGTGCAGGCTGTTGACTGAAGCATTAAGTTTGGGATGAAAGGGAATCTGGGTGTCTGAATTTCCTCACTCTGAAAAGATCACTGGTCTGTCAATAGCATATTTTGAGACAGTTTTCTATCAATCCATGTAATAAGGCAGTCTTCATTCAAGGAACTACATTATAAAATAATCTCCTAAAATAAAAAATATTTTTAGAGAGAATAGTCACAAATGCACTTCCACAGTTAATGTTCTCTGTTATCAGACGTATAAGAATACCTCCCTACACTGAGCCATTAAGAGAAATTAAACAAATGGAAATCTGAATCACTGATTAACTAAATATGTGTGTTTAGCTGGCAGAGGACATTATAGCAATGCCCCAAAATAGATAAAAGAGGAATTAAATGTTGACACTTTGGCTACCCTGCACCACTACCTGGCAGAATTCTTTGCTCTGAGTTAGCTGAGTTAAGGCAGAGTTTACATGGAGAACAGTATTCATATATGCTCTTTAGAAAACTGCCTAATTTATTACACACAAAATAAGAAGACAAATCAGAAACCCAAATCCTTTCCCAAGGAGTGAGGTGGCACATTTTTCCATTCACTGCTCAAAGTCAAAAATTATTTTTGAGGTAAGAGAGCTAAACCAAGCTCCATGTGTTCTGTATCCCAACAATCACCTAAGATTGTCAGGATATAGAATACACTTTTTGCTTGACTTAGAAATAATTGAATGCCTACAAATACCACTGAAGGGTAAGAAATTCTAAACAAAGTCAGTGATTTCCTTTTGAAATTAGCTCAATAAAAATTCTTAGCTTTACAAATACGTCTAAAATCAATATAATACAGAACAGTGTGTTCACTTCAAAAACAACAGACATAGGTTTACAGTCCTCCAAAAACAAAGAAGGAATGCTATCAATCTTGCTCTTTACAGACAAAATTAAAATGCAAAGAAATACAAATAGAGGCGTATATAGTGCATGTATTTACTAGACTGAAAAACATCTGTCCTCAGATGTCTTCTTTCCTATGGATTCTCACAGATTTCACAGACAGTTTGATACCAATTTTTGTTAATTTTCCGTGTTTTCTTATCAGAGGAGGATGTCTTCACCCAGGCTCTATTTGAATTTTGGGTGCCACATATTTGCAAGAATGATTCAACTTTGTGATGCAACAGAAAATCACCATAGGAGGAATGTTCACTGAATATTTTAATATGGCTAGGCAACTTCGATTGAAAAGGCTGTCAAACCTTTGAATTTGTGGGTGTCAATTTTTGATGTCTTACATTTTCTCAAAGTACTCATTTTCTGTCAGCCATATTGCCATAAAAATCTATCTTACTTACAAATGCACAATTCAAAGAAAACATATGTTAGGTGATGAGATCAAGTCCAAAACTAGTATTATTCTTCTAAAGGTGGTCAGCACTACCTAGTGACAGTTCAAGCCCAGAATCACTCCTCCATAAAAACTACACACAGCAACTTTTGTAGATGTCACATAGTGTTTGATATATAAGCTTCTTTTTAGATAGATATTACTCTTTCTTTCTTTTTTTTTCCCAGAGGAACAGTCTGACTATCAATCTTCTATCTTAGTGCAGTGGAAATCTGAAATGAGACTACACAGCAACGTTGAGTAGATGGTGCCAAAGAAAGCCCAGCACAAGGTGATTACACATTCAAGAAAATATATCTGTGACCATCTTTTTAAAACATAAACAAAAGAATTTTGGAAATTCCCTCCATGGCATGAGTTCAAAAAAAGAAAAAATCTGGCAGATATTTCAGGCATATTCCTAAGGTGAGGTTTATGTAGATACCATCAGAATATCAGGAATGTTTTTTATTTGAATATTTCTTTAAATTAACTGATTTTTGTTTCAGTCATTAAAATATGTAAAAGATATAGAGCTTTCTCACCCCTCATCTCTTCCCTCTCCTCCTAATTGCCACAGGTTGCCTCAATTCTTTCAGCCCTTCAATGAGTCAATGGCGAAAATATGTGGGGAGGATTTACAGTCAGTGCACAGTGGTTTGTCTCTGTTGCTCCTTCTGTCTCACACTTTTCCTCTAGTCTTGTGTGGGTCCTTCATGGACTGCAAGTTAAATACCTGCTTCAGTGCCTGGAAAACCTCTTATTCCTCCTCTTTGCTGTGACTGTGGGTTCCCTCTGCTGTTTCTCACTTGTGTTCTCTGCCTGTTTGGAATTCTCTTGCCATTCTTAAATATGTTTTCCTAGAGGCATCACAAGCTTGACTGATGGGCTCAGCTGTGTTCTTTGGTGAGTCTTCTGGAATCATCTGGAATCATCTGACTGGACCCAAGACTGATCCCTGGGGGACACCACTAGTGTCCCCTTGACTGGCTGGTGATGTTGTGCTGGAAGCACCCCAGGACACAGTTCGCCCTCCTGGCTTCCAGGTCATGTTCAACTTTCTGTCAGCCAGGATCCCCACATCTCTTTCTGCTGCACTGCTTTCCAGCATCTCATTCCCCAGTCTGTCCGTACATCCAGGGTTGCCCCATCCCAGGTGCAGAATCCAGCACTTTCACTTGATGAACTTCATGTGGTTGGTGATTGCCCAGTCCTCTAATTTGTTGAGGTCTCTCTGCAGGGCCTCTCTGCCCTTGAGGGAGTCAACAGCTGCTCACAGTTTTGTATCTTCTGCAAACTTGCTGAGTATCCCTTCCAGTCCTGCATCCAAGTTGTTAATGAAGATGTTAAAGAGCACAGGGCTGAGGATGGAGCCCTGTAGAATCCCACTAGTGACAGGTCACCTGTCTGATGTCACCCCGTTCACTATAACCTTTTATGCCTGACTTATGAGCCAGTTGCTCACCCATTCTGTTTACCCAGCTGTGTGCTGGACATCTTGCTCAAAAGGATCCTATGAGAGACAAAAAGCTTTACTGAAATCCAAAAAGATTACATTAGCTGGCTTCTCTTGATCATCTAGGTGGGTTAATTTCTAGGTCACCACTTTTTATCACAAACCCTCCTTAAAAGAAGTTTAAGATATAAGTTGAAGCTAAGGGAGAGTTCTCTCATTTCCATCTATTTTCATATTTTTGATTTCTTTGTCATATCCACTAAGTGATATATTGTTTGAAAGTACTTTGTAGTCTTTTAGAAAGACTAGTAAAATATTTCATTTCCCTTGCTCCCCAGATGATCATTAATGAGCAGTGAAATAATTCAAAATACTACAGATTGGTAGAATATCTTTTAATCCTTTCCAAGGCAAAACACAAGATGTAATTATTCTGTTAGTATTACAAGTGTCTGATTGCTAGCAGTCTCACATCTATAGAGCCTGTAATTATCCACAGTAATTTGTTATCTCATTTAATTAATTCATAGAGACTGTATGTTTCTTCTCATACAGAGATATATGTAATGGTATGGACCTCTTACTTCACACAGTGTACTAATTGGTAAATTTTGGGTTGTGTAACAGTATAACAACATTTGAAAAACCAGTAAAGAGATTAACTCTCCTAGTCCAAAGACAGAATAATTACTCTTACAAATTAACTAGCCCTGCCTCCCATGAGTGAAGAATCTGTCTAATTAATGGTCAGTTCATGCATAAAAAATTAGTAGCAGCTGTTTAACCATTATTTGAAGATGTTTGCAGTAACTGATACAGTTTATCTGAATTTTAAATGGAAAACAATGTCAGTGAGACTGTAAAATATATTGAGCATATAATTTAATAAATACAATTTACGAAAAGTACTGTCAGAAGCATAATTCATTGTAAAACAGAAGCACAGAATGTATTAGACACTAAAATCATAAGCATCACATATTGTATATTTCTTACTGAAGTACTGGATTTTTAATTCATAAAATGTCCCAATTAGATAATTTAAGAGTATGTGCAAGAAAACTTAGCAGGTAAATGTAGGTATATACGTTAGGGATAGGTTACAATATGTAACCAGTATTGAATTTTTGAAAAATTAGATCTAGATACATAAAAAGATATTAGAGATTTAGTTACACAGAATGCAATTTAGACAGAATTGAAATATCAAACTACAAATTGTTTTCAAAGTTCTGTGCTTACATATTTATCTAGCACGTCAAGTAGGTTTCCTCTCATTTGGGGAAGCTAGACAGTGCTTTGGTGGCTATTTTATCCCTACTTACTTGATAAACCAATTGTTAGAAGGCTGCATCAACTATTCTACTTCTTGTGTTATTTTTTCAATTTCTCAGCCAGCAAATAGTCTAAAAAGAAGTCTAAAGAATCAAACTCACTTTTCACCTTCTGCTGTGGGCCCATCAGTGTTTAATTACTTAATGCAAGACAGAAAAAAATAGGTGAGCTACATTTAAAACAGGTGGTTAAATATACTTTTAAGAGAATACTGCTAGTAAAATTAAATTGCATCTCTTACATTTAAGGTGTTCTAACCTCTATAAAAGCAGAAGGTAGTTGTATGTATATATATAATATTTAGTTGTGATCCAAATGTGTAATGTCCAACTACATGAACAGCAAGTTTTACTTGGTCAGATAAGTAGTGTCAATCTTATTCCTGACAATATGTCACATTTTATTTAATAACGTACAGATTTCTCCATCAGAGATTAAAGAGAGAAAACAATTCTTATTTCTTTGTAAATGGTTTTGGGTTTTTTTTCTCAGGACAGAAAATGAAAGGAATATTCAGTAGTTACTATTACTAAGAACCATTTGTTTCACTTTATGAAGACATTAGAGAGAACAAATATAATTTTTCATATGGCTTGATTCATGTAACAAGAATGATACATAAGCACAAAAGCAGATATAAATATAGAAACCGTTTATTAAAAATTCAACTGGAGCTAGGTATCTAGGAAGCATGTAAAGAAAAACAAATTCTCTTCTACTAGAGATGACTAGTTAAACAAAGTAGTAAGTTTTAATTGTGTCACGCAAAACAGGTTAAATTCTTTAAATCATTTTTTTGCCAATATCATGATTACCATTACCTCTGTTTTTTCTGAGGTATATTGTTAACTTACTTGTGCAGCTGTTAGAAATATACTTAGCAGATCTATATTAACACTGAGCTATGAAGTGTGCATGTGACAAAATTCTTGAGCATTTCCTAGTGAGGAAGAGTACTGTTTCTCACAATGACTTTTTAATTTGTTAATAGCTCAGCTAAGGATAAACAGTTATTAAACACCTGCCATAAATCTCATATTAAAACTGCAATTGGTATTTTCAAACAGAAAAGTAGAAAAATGTGGCTTGTTGGAAATATAGATAAACACCTTCTTATTTGGGTAAAAGAATAATAAATAAAGTGCAAAGGGAGAAAAAAAGGTTATTAACCCAAATAACTTCCAGAGTGAGAAATTAATTACAAAGACATCCAGATTGGGAAACTTTTACAAAGGTTGAAGGACTCATATAGTTTTCTTCTCCAAGTCCAATGAAATATGTACCAATTTATCACATGAAACTTGAGGGGAAGCATATTTTGAGTTCATATTTATTCAGCTGGTTTATGTGGCTAAATGTTCATTGACTAGTTCTTAAAAATTCTTTTCCTTTGAGCAGACAATCCTAAAATTTAGTTAAACGGAACATTTTTGACAGTGAGAAAATAGACTGTTTGCTGGTATTCAAAAGACACAGAGGTGAATCTATGTTCACACTACCACGAAAATCATGGGATCATTTTCTGATATTGAGGCCAGCTAGGGAAACATTTACTTTCAACCTTGTTACTCTCCAAAACAGGTGTCTGCCATTCAGGGATTTTTCTGTGACTTACATTAGTTTCCAGACTTTTCCTAGGACTGCTACATTTCACAAAGCAAAAGTATTTCAGGGATTTTAAATTATGAACAGCAGCATTTCAGAGTCTGGAAGTGTCCCTTTACCCTGTCTAATTTACTAGAATTTCTTCAAGTGATCTTGCTTCATTAGCTAGGAAAATCCTGTGACATGCATCAAAGTCATGAGAAGTTAGCCTGCACCTTGAAAGTGCTGAGAGTCACACAAAATTCTTGCATTCTATTTAATTTAACAAGCAGTCTTCTTTTACTGGGAGCTCAAATACCAAATATATTTTTAGATGGTTCTCTAGCTACTAGATTTCGCGGTGCAAATATAAGCTCTTTCACAATATAGATAGACCCTGGGAAAACTATAAAACCACACTTAGTGAAGAAGAATTAATATTATTGAATATATTGGAGAAACTACACAAATATCAGTGTAAAACTAGAAATTCTCCATTAATTAAATTTACTTTGAATCCCAGGTGCTTTTTCGTTCTTTGGAATTCAATCACAAGTGAAGACAATAAGTTTAAAAATTATGTATATCATCAAAGAAGAGAAACAAATTCAGGAGAGACAATAATATAGCTAGGCTGCATCATACCAGATGCCTATACAGGCTATGCTTTCTGGCAATGGCTGGTATGAAAAAGTAAATTTTGAATAAAGGGAGAGAAGGAGACACCTACTAAACAATTTGAAAGTCATCCTAAATTCTGAAAATTGTCTTGTGATATAAAAATAGATTTAACTTTCTTTCTGATTTTGTGGGTTTTATTCATAATGCCAATTGAATATTTTATATTCACGCTGTAGCTCCAGTTGAGTTTTCCCCCTCCCTCCCAGGGAAAAAAAACAAACCAACCAACCAACAAACAAAACCAAAGCAAACAAAAAACCCTACACCACTTGCAGGAAAAGTGCTTCCAGATCTAAGAATTATTGTGTCATCATCATTGCACAAAATGACCACCAACTGTCAGGTAAGACACGGTTAATCTATGCAAATAAATCAGTTGCCAGGTAAGATTGCTAGTCTTTGAACAGAAGATAAAAATTTTCTTCAACGGTGCTTCCCTGTCAACACAGAATAAAGAAATCCACTATTAGCTGTGTTTTGTTACTCTGAAAATCCGAACAGGGATGGAGATAATAGCATGGCTGCTATAAAGGAAATTCAAGCCCCTCTAATCTACTGAAATAGTGGATAGATGAGAAATGTTCATGTAATTTTTTTTGGCCTTCCAGAAATCTTTAGCAAAGTCCTTTGTAGAAACTTCCTACTCATGTGAAGAAAGGTAAAATACTGTGATGCATTCTGAACAGATTTAGATATAGAAAATAAAGTGTCAGAATAAATTATCGATTTTCAGCATAACAGAAAAAGCTAATAACTGAATTTCCCAAAATGTTATATAAGGAATGTGGTTGTTATATATACTCAATACTGATATGAAAAGATGATGTGGAGGAAGGTCATGATGCTTTCTAGGAGCACAACATTATTCAGACTAGTCAAGATTGAAGAAATTGTATAAGATTTCCAGAAAAACTGAAATTTACTTCCATAATGACAATAGAAATCTAATTCTGATAAATGGAAGTTGCTAAACACATTAATAACTTGCAGTCTTAAATCAGTTCTACCCACTTACAAAGTTAGGTTACTGTATCTTTAGGGACTATTAAATGGAAAATCCTGCTCAGTTACAATAAAATAGAAAATTGTGAAAAGAAATAATAAAATATAATTTAAAATATTGTGAGCCAATGCACAATATTTTCTGACATAAAATAGAAATTTCAATTTCCTAACAAATGTGTATTAGAAAAAAAGAAAAGCAATTTTTCACTAAGACTAAGGTTTGGGTTTGTATCCTGTGTGATCAAGATGGAATTAAGAAATAGAAACAAACTATTTGTGTTGATGATGTATATGCTTTTCATATTGTATAGCATAATAGATGTGTATATATATATAAACATTTGCATTTATTTTGTTTCTTTACAAAATCTGCTTTGCTGTTTTTGTGTGGGAACATTGAACTTCCAAGTCTTAGTATTTTCTGCGGAATATAAGAATGAAACTTGCTAAACAAATTTAGGAAGCTATTTCTTTTATCTATTTTAAAATTTTATCTTCCTCCTACCCACAAAAAATATCATTTTAATAAGCTAAAATTATAACAGAGAAATTCTGTCTTGTTCACAATAGTTTATGAACTAAATTTACTAAATGAACAGAGAAATGGAAGTTTTAAACATACTGAAACAAAATGATGGAGTTTGTTGTATCCACTGACACTTTCTTTGAACATGGTATATAAGTGTACAGAAAATACTATATATGAAGTAATTTAAATGAATAATCCTACATACACTTATGATATAGACATAAATGTGAGATCTGTCCATTTAACAGGCAATTATGTAAGTGTGAATTAAATGTAAGATCTTAGTTGTTTGATGTTACTGTTGTGCATGGAACAAATTAAAATATGAGTAGATATAATTGAATGATTGTTAAATGAAGCAATGGCCTCTGCACTGAGCCATGTGGGGCAATGTCAGGCAAAATGAGATGGCTGGAGAGTGGGGTGAGCCCGCTGATTTCCCTGCTGCACCTTGTTCCCTGCAGCCATCAGCTCTGGGACAGGCAACATGGACAAGAAGAAATTCTTCACTCTGATGGTGATGAGGCAGTGGAACAGGTTTTCCAGAGAAGTTGTGGATGTTCCATGTACTGAAGTGTTCAAGGCCAGGCCAGATGGGGCTCTGAGCAACCTGGTCTAGTGGGAGATGTCCTTGCCCATGGCAAGGGGGTTTGGAACTAGATTATCTTTATAGTTCCTTTCAAAACAAAACATGCTGTGATTCTATGACTCTATAACTACACATTGCAGATTCTGTTACAGTTAGTCAATATTTTGGTCTATTAACCTAATTCTTCTGCTTAGAGAACCATATTGGTATAATGCAAAATTGTGTTAAAAACCCCCTTTACTGTTAGTGATAAATAGAGCCAGAGAATAGAGAATATTATTGATAACTCCAGGTAAACAACTATATTGTGTTGCTCTTTTGTGTATAATCAATCTGCATATGTTGTGCCTAGATCAACAGTTTGAAAGTTCAAAGATCTTTTTTTCATTCAGGAAAAAATTTATATATTTGAGGGAGTTTTCTTTTCATTTATCAGTGGCACCCTTCTACATAAACAACCTTAGTTTTCCTTAGACTTCTTGTTAAACTTCTCCCCTTATATAAGGTTAAAATCTCTTAAATCCCATCTTATTCACAGAACATGAAATATTCCCTATTGATGTCTTTTTGTCTCTTTTATTTCTTTAGATTACAATGACAATTAATGATTTAAATAATTTACAAGATCTTTAAGAGTAAGGAAAAATAAAATTTTGAATTTTATTTTATTTATTTTATGAATTTTTGAATTGAAACCACCAACTCAATTCAAATGCAAATTCTCAAGTCCAAAGAGGTTCTGGTGTAAGAATCTATAGGATAGTTTTTCATTAGAACAGCAATCCACTTATATTTCTCTTATTAGTGTTAGGAGTATGATTTGGATCTGTCAGTAAAAGTATTATGAAAAGGACAATGGTACATTATTTTAAAAATAGAAATTCAAACATTTACTAAGTAATTTCTTATTGTTGGACCGTATTTTTATTTATGTATGTACATTTATGAATTAACTTCTTTATACTGTTATACACCAGCAGCAGTATCAAAATCAGTTTCGGGTTTCAACTGAACTAATTTTTTTTTCTCTAAAGAAATACAGATATCTAATGTGTGACAACACACGGCTTAATGATGCACTGTTGATAATGATTTCCCTAGAGGCAATATTATCTGGTAAAAAAAAGAGAAACCAAACTATCTATCACATTCTAATGGGCAGAGGTCAGTGTAACATTTGCCCTGTCTCTTTTCAAATTGTTTCTGAATTCATGCACAGTATTCCTCAGTCCCGAAAGCTGTTCGAGCATAAAACTGCAGCACCAATGAATTGAATATTCTCTTTTTTTTTTTAACTGATATTGTGGCAAATTGGTTTTCACCTCCAAAAGCAGCTTATTTAAGGGTTTTTTCCAAGCGTTGTTAAGAGTGAATAAAGTGGTCAGATACTGAGTAAATTACAGTGACCTTGCTACTAAAAGTCAGCAATAATGAGCAATTTATGAAGTATGATACCTATGCTCTAGTATCAAAAGTAATATTATCCAGTGGATTTTTCAATTTGTACAGCAGGTTTTTTTGCTCCTTTTTCAGTTTTACTTTGCTGGTGGCACTAGCTTTTGAAGCCACCCTAACTTTTAATCCTCTTTTATAGCAGGAATCAAGTGGTACTCAGCTTGCCTGTCTACTTCATTCCACTCCTATAAGAGAACTTTTGAGAAACATAAAGAACTCTGGACTCAGCAGAAGTTCCTGTCTGCAAACCTGCAGGCTGCAACAAACTAAGTATGTACCTATCGTAGTTTCATTTTTGCAGACATTGGAAGAAATTTTGAGTAACTGGAACCAGAACAGAAGCTTGCTACTATAATGAATTTTATTTGATCACCTGTTACATTGATAACTTGTTACTTGGTGATTTTGGTCTTTTTTCTTTTCTTACATGCTTTACTAACCTCCCAAGTGATTTTGGAGACTGAACTAGTTGCTGATCATACCATGTTAGAATTTGCAAACATACATGGAGAGGGAAAAAAGAGAAAATCGCTATAACCATTGGGTGGTGTGAGATAACTTTGTCTATAAAAGCTAACAATACTGTGCTACTTTGAAAGGCATCACTGTTTTCAGCACATATCCAAAGCACAGCCTCATGATAGCTACCATGAATAAAATCAACTCTACTCTGGACAAAACCAGAAAATATGATCCATATTCTATCATATTTGATTATATTTGTTATTGTGTATCATATTTGATACAGTGACTGAGCACTTGTAAAGCCCCAAAAAACTAGCTCAGCAAGACTTTTAAAGCAGCTTATGGGTGTTCACGTACTCGGAGTTAGACACACGGAAGAAATCTGACAAGATATTCTCAAGAGGTCAAAATAACAAAAAGAACTTCACTGGCAACCTCAGAAAATCAGAAGATTTTGGCAAAGGTTTAGAGCAGCATTCAATCAACATAAAACACTTCCCAAAATATTAATTTAGCCCATTCAATTTAGCAAACTCTGGGATGATTTGATTTTACGTTACTCAAAAATTCCAAGAAGAGAGAATTAGGGGAAGAAAGACAGAAAAGATATAGAAAAGGACACATACAGCTACCAACTCGTGAGTTCCAGCAGTGTTCAGTGAATAGAAATTCCAAGACGAGGTAGTGTAAAGACACATGCTTGCATTGTGTTCAGCTTTAAATACCCCTTGGCCTTCCTGGGCCCATCCCTCAGGTAGGACTTCTGGTCATTTGGCCACTCAGGAGCTGGGTTAGAGGCTCCAGGTGTGGAGCATTGCCTCTGGTGTGCCAGGGATTTACAGGCACTGCTGGGCTGGGATACAGGTTCTAGGGGTGGATGGTGCAGAGCAAGGCACTGCCTCACCAGGGAAAGGCCTGACCTGCCTCTTCCCCCACACACATGCACCCCAAAATATCCCAAGACATCAATCTTTACAGTCTGTCACAGCACTCGGACAGTTTGCCCAAAGAGGCTCTGGAGTCTCCATCCCTGGAAATTTTCAAAAACCATCTCAACACAGTCCTAAGCAAACAGTTTTTATTGACATAACCTGAGTAGGGGAGTTGGATGAGATGACCTTCAGAGACCCCTTCCAGCCTCAACCGATGTTGTTATGGGAATGGAAAATTTGAGAACTGTACTGTATACACCGCATACCTGCAGAAATCCTATCTCCTTATATTCTTCTGTTTTCATTCAGCCTATGAGGACTCAACTTTAGCAGCAACTTCCAGACATTTCTGCAGTGAAAATATTAGCTAATGAGGACTAATGCAGACTCTTACCTGACTAAGATGCTGCAGGTTAACTCCAGTAGGCAGCTCAGTCTGACACATAGCCACTAATTCACTGCCCCACACTGGAAAAGTGGACAAGGGTTCAGAAAACACTTTTTTGAGGTACTTAAATGTAAAATTATGTAATTTTAAAAATATAACAATGACTTTTGCTACAAAATGAACAAGGTATGTCTCATAGGTAGAGTAACTGTCAGTAACAGAAACTGAAATACCAGCAAATCAAAAAATGTTTAAAGAAGGTATCACTGAACATATCATGGGGGAGGGAATTTTTTACTTTTTTTCATTCTGAAGATAAGTAAAACTAAAAGCTGAAATAAATATCTTATGTTAAAACAGATCTCATCTAGAAATGTGCAGCACTTATGAAAACCAGTGAAAATTTTTGGAGCCAAGGGATTTAATGTATATTGGGTTTATTGCTTTTATTTCTCCTTTACTGGCAAGTAAAGGTATCTTCTGCTGTCAGTAGCACGGTGTAAGGAATGTTAAACATTAGAGATTAATAGAAAACTGAATTGTATCACTGCTGTATTCAGCTGTTTTTATATAGAGTTAAATGATAATGAATTTATATTTCAAAGTAAGAAGAACTGGTTTTATAAATCAAAGTTTTTGCATAAGCAATAATAATTAAATAAAATTCTCGAGTATTATTCTATTTAAACTGAGCTTCACTTACTCTTTACACTTTGCTCTATATTCTTTATTTACCTATCAAGAAAATTTTCCCTCCTTTTCCACAGTTCTGGTGCAGTGACTGAAGAAGTGTTAGGAGCACCGAAGTTCTGAAAGGCAGATGGGTTTTTTTCCAAATGCCAGAAGAAATAATGTTCCTTAGCATAGATATACAAATGTACAATAGATGTACATAGATGTAAAAATAAGGGAAAGGCTCACTGCAGCCTGTACTAGTGTCTACACAGAATCTAATGGCAATCAATATACTTTACCATAACAATAACATAGGAGGAAATGCAACTCTACCTATGAAGTTGTTTCTACTTAATTTTGTAAAATCGTGCTATATTACTGAAATATAATGTATATATATGTCTGTATTACAGATTTCAGTCACCTTATGTTGAGACTTCACAACTTCTCCATACTTCACATCTTACTCCATAGTATGTCTATCTCTAGAATATACATCTTTTCATGACATTTTACACTCATGATGTGAGAATTGAAACTCTGGTGTTCTCACCCTGAGAAGCTGAGCCATATATAAGTATTTTTAAATTAAGTATATTATTCTTATTATGAAAGAATGACGTCTTAGGAGAATTTGTGTTAGAACAATTGCTTCCATAACAACAAGAACATCATAAAGATTTTAAGCAGGACTGTTGGTACCACCTATTATTAAGGTTGGCCAGTGGCTCATATTTTTAATTGGCTATAACTTTACTTACTTTCAATGGTCAGCACTCACATTTTCCATGATGAGTGAACAACTCAGGATGGAATAATTTGCTCTTTTTTGGCATTTCTGCCATAACTGTTCAATCAAACAGATCTGCTATTCTCAAGAAAGTGTCTAAAGAAAATTAGAAAAATTAAATACTATTTCCTTGTATAAAAATCTGCAATGCTACACATTTTGGAAAAGAGATTTTTACAAAGTCTGTCAAGAATGTGTCTGTTGTTATCTCATTAAAATCTTCAAATCTGCTCAAGGTATAAGACTCTAAAAAGCTTTCACTACGGAACGGATAACAACAAGCAATATGGAATTGACCAAATCTTTCCTCAGAAAACTTCTATTGCCTGGAACTCCTGATAACTATATTGGTACTAAATTCAGGAAGTTCACTTTCTTAGGCCCTTTTTCATTAGAAGGAATGAGACTAAAAAATCTGAAAGAGAAAAGGTCAGTAGGTGGACAGAATGCAAACACATTGAACTTGTGATAGTAAACAGAAATGACAAGGAAAGATCTGAGAGTAAACAGAACAAAAGAAATTGGGATGACTGGGGAGGGGTCAATGTATTTGTATGTAAGTGATGACACAGAGAGCCTAGATGGAAGAATAAAGGGAATGAGTGAATTAAGATGAGCTGGAGGAGAGAACTGGTAGGAGGGAGAAAGGTTAATGACCAAATTACGAAAGGGAAAAACTGCAACTTTCTACTCTTCAAATTATCCATGAAAGTCAAAGAGACATTTATTCACGTTTTGTTGATGAAACACTCACTCTAAGACTAGGAAAACTGATTTCTACAGTTCTATGATGAACTGAATTATCTGACAGTCCACTGTACGTGTATGCCATTGCATGTTGAGAGACTGAGGTCGGATATTAGGAAAATTTGTCCACTGAAAGAGTGGTTAAATATTGGAAAAAGATCCCCATGGAAGTGGTGGAGTCACCATCCCTGGAGTAGATGTGGCAATTCATGACACACTTCAATGCACTTGATGATCTTTAAAGTCTTTTCCAACCCTAATGATTCTATGATTATATATTCTACCTAGAAGGGATGGTTGAACAACAGGGAAAAAGGCTACTTGCCCAGGTTTCTGCCTCGCTAGCTAAAAGGAATGCTTACGGGAAAGGGAAGACTGTTTTCTTAGGCTGAGCATCTGGTCAGCTTGAAAAGTATTGTGTGTGGCAGGCAGTGAGGGGTGGCCTATATGATGAGGAAGATTGAGACCTTCTTCGAAACAAAGGGCTTGCTGTTAGGTAGAAACAAAAGCCAAACTTGTGCAAGATAAAATTTTTTAAAGACCTAGAGGGAATTTGTGGGGTTTTCTGACCCAGAACACTTTGATTCAAAAGCAAAGCTAGAAAAAAGGAGATGGTGAAGAAAAAGAAGAATTGTTTAAAACCTCAGGTAATTTTGATGTTTAAAGCAGAAAACATCTGGGTTTTTTTACAAAAAAGATTACTTTCTTTCAGTTTATGTATTTTCTAAATAATCCATCTTTAAAGACTGAGAGCCTTTAATGTCTTTTGGTGTGCTCATTTAAAGAAAGGAACATGGAGAGCTACTTCCCTCAAGATTCTCCTCTAGTTGAGTTTGTCAGAGTCCAGACATGCAAAAATTTTGTGATACAAAGTAGAACAGTTGAATCACACTATTTACACCATTTTTTTTTCATGCAGCAGGTTTTGAGTTCATCTTTTTCTGGGAGTACAATTAATGCCATGAAAGACTACCAGCTCAACTACAGGATGCATGCAGCCGCATTTGAAGATACTGGGAACAGTAGCCCAAACTGAAGGGCTAAGTACTCCAAAAATAAGTTTCTAGGTATTCAAACCAGTCTTTGATTTATCAGATAATGCATCTCAGTGTTCCAGTAACAAAATGAGGATAACTCTACCTCTTCAGTTCTCCAACCCATTTTGAAAATAAATTCAGTGTTCTGTTGTGAGGCAATGAAATATTATGAAGTCATGGGTAGTGTAACAGATGATGTTAGGATTACAAAGCTTGTTAGCAAATCAAATCAGAGCAGGTTTTCGCTAGTGTGAATTAAATAAAACACAGGCATTACATTGAGTATGCTCTGCTCAAAGCATTGCATATGAACTCTTTCATGAAGACAAAACACAAGAGGGAACAACAGAACAAGAAAAACAGGACAAGAACAAAGGTCTCCTTCTTCCTAACTGCTAATTTTCATCACAAGATGAAACCCACACATTTTACATTCAAAGTGCAGAGTTAGCTTCAGCTACCTGAAAATTTCATCCATCAATGGATGCTAATAATCTATAGTCCATGGTTACTATAGTATTGTAATTAGAGTTGCAGCTTTAATCTTATGCTCCAGATAAATTTCATTAGCAGTATATTATTCCATTAATATATTTCAGAATTCCAAGGAAAGCAGAAATATGCATTCTGTACTGTTCAGTTGATATTACATACTGACCTGGTCAAACAGAGAGGCTTTCCAGAATGGACCCAAATAAGAATCAAATGTCACTGTTAAATGGGACGGGGGGAGCAGAACGCTGTCAGCAACAGTTATTTATTTCTACATAGAGGAAATTATGACAGCTAGCATATTTTAAGACAAATTGAGACAAAAAAAAACTATACATGACCTCTATGACTTCTTTTCCTATCAGCTTCTTCTGGCAGTGTAACTTAGAAAAATAAAATCTTTGTATTTTTGTTTAAAAACAAGGTTGGGGGTGATATGTGTACCTTCATTTCATGTTTGCATTCTATTTCCAAGGGAGATTTAGAGGTTTTTTGTTTATACAAGGCATTATATACTTTGGATGAATTATATTCTTATTGCAGACGTTTCTTACTTTAATTTCTGTTTGATTTCCCCTAGGCAGAACTTTGTAAATATTTATCTGAATTCCAAACAATATTCTAATACAGCTTTCAAAAACGTTCTTTGTCACTCTTTTCATATCTTGCTCATAGTTACAATATTCTTTCTCAAACAGTTCCAGTATATGTTATCCTAAAATCTGCTTTAATCCCTGAAAGAAGCTTGTTGGAGTTTATCAGTGTGGATTTGGAAGATATGTATAACCAACTATACACATGATTAGAATCTGGATCTGTAGACTTACTAAACCACCTGACCCCCTGTCTTAAGCAAAAAGCATTTTCAGCACTGTGGCAGAACATGCAGCATCAGAGCCTTACTTAGAAAAACTTAAATCCTTCTGCCTTCTGAGAAAACTGTATCATTTTCTTCACACTTACGTGTATGTTCCATGTGCCTGCTGTGGTAACCTGCCTTTTTGTCAGTGAATAGTCACAATCACTCACAAGCTGTAGAGATACAGACCTCTAAAACACAGGTCACAGTACTATTAAAATAATCTGACATTTCGTAGCATCTCAAACTGCTTTCAAGAATGAATTATAATCAGTGCTTTTAAATATAATATCAAAATAATTCTATGGATGAACATAAAATCTAGAAAATATTTTCATTTTTAACCTCTTTGTTCTGTTGTGCAAGATCCAGAATAAATTTGAGAGGTGCAAGATTCTCTTTTTAGCTTCTCAATACAACAGATTTTTCTTTCTGTGCTTCTGGCATTCAGATTGAATCAAACTTGCATATGACATTATTTCGAATAATGTTAAAATGCAAGTAAAAGTGGAAACAATATTGTTACATTGTTGCTAACTTTGCAGGCACAGAAAAAAATTCTACAGACGTGCCTTGGTAATTAATTAGTTTTAGCTACTTGATATCAGTAAGGCTTTCTGCACAAAGAATAAGTACATATAAATTACGTATAATTATTTTATAATAGGTGCACTATGTCTATATGAAGTCCAGGTTCAGTTTGTAAATCACCGGATGTGCAGAAAATATTTTTCATGAATGCTTTGCAATCCCTAGTAATGCGATTAACTAATTACTGGGAGCAATTACTTAGAGAAGTAAATATGTACTACTTTGTGAAGTTAGTTTACCCTCATAAATATTAGATCACATAAACAAAGTTCTATCTTCAGGCTAACTTCAATGCATTAAAAGAAAATTCAGAGGAAATTTAGAGACCTCTTGTGCTGTTTCATTGCTTTTAGATATTTTAGGCCGTAGTATAAAATATTTTTATTATAGGGTGAACAGTGGAAGAGCTAGAAATATGCTAATATTCATGACTCGTATTATGTACTTTGTAAATTTGTTTCAATATTTTGCTCCAATAACTTCCACAGAAATATTTTGAGCTACAACTGCAACTGACTTAAAACTCACAATATATTGAGCAAAACCACTCAATGCTACATTTTCTCTTTACATATTTTCACAGTGTGTTTTTATGATTAGAGTGGATTGAATAGAGTAGAATTAAATAATGCAATAGTAGAAAATCTTAGGATTAAAGCTGTGGAACTGAAAAAAGATTGATTTGATTGATTGATTGATTGATTGACTCTGAAGAGTTGCATAGCAAATGTTTTCTATTTCACAAAAGTTGGGATTAGGAGAGACAGAGAGATTTCACAGAAGGAGGAAGTTAAAGCAGAATCGGGTTCTTCTAACAAAGATATAACAAACAAAAAGAATAAATTACTACAAAGAACTGCAACAAAACAAAACAATTTCTATAAATTCAATAAGGAATTAATTAATGGGTAAGAACACTCTAATGCTTAGGCCCAACACTTGAGAAACAGCTGACTTATTTACTTTGATATGGAGACTTTGGAAGACCTTTTGGAGCACATGGTTATATGATATAGTCATCTGGAAGTAAAAAAAAAGGCATGTGATCCTTTATTATTTACCGTAAAATATAGGTTCTACTTGTAAAACAGCAACAGTTTTACAAGTAGAATGCAGTAAAGCTCATATGTCATTCAAACACACATTTAAAACATTTGTTGATTCACCAAAGTACCTTCTGAACACTCTGTTCATTGGCCCGTCAGTATTTTGTCTATGATCTTGTCCAAGACATCTAATTTCTTTAAATCTCCACTTTGCAGATGTAAAACATTAAGTCAAAATATATCTAAGTATTTAATATTTCATGTATTCATCTGGGTATGGGAGATGCACAGAAGCAGATCTTACAGGAACAGTTTATTTGAGTAATATGAATAAAATTTATATTTTAAAATATGCTTTATATCTAATCTGCTTAGAAAATTTTAGAGTGGGCATAACAGAACTACTGGAGAAAAATATTTTTAGTAGGGAGGTTATACTTGTTAACGAGTCTGTACTTAAAAAATAACTTTGTAATGGTACTTTCCATTTGGAAACCCCTTTCCCCCCCAACAAAAACCCCCAGCTAAAACAAAACCCCAAACCAAAACCCAACCACTAAAACCATAATGACTCTGTTTACTTTTTAGATGAGCTGGTAGCCACCATGCATACCAGAAGATATAAAAACAGGTATTTTTATATTTTATAAGGCATTCTAAGTCTAATGTAATCTCTAGAAATCTGTCGAATTTCATTACTTTTTTACTTCTCTCTTCTTTTTGAAGTTCGCACATTCAAATTTTCTGCCTAAATCAACAGAACACTGATATTTTCAGTTCCCTGACTGAGTGTCAAAAGGAAAGGCTATTACATCTGCAAAGGCAATGGTACTTGCAAGCTCCACTATAAAGTATTAACTTGTTTTTATTTGCACCTCATTCACAGTGTAAACTCTGAAGCTCCACTTTTGAAATCCCTCTTACATACATCTGATGTTGCATTTATTGTTAGGTATTCAAATGCCATTATATGGGATGAAAACAAAAATCTACTTTCATAGCTAAGTAACAACATTCCACAAAATATCACTTAAATATAATGCCAAGCAAAAGGATACTGAAAAGCAGAATTTACCTTGAGAAGTGTGGTTGTCATTCAGCAATAAGATGAACTAATAGATTAGAGGATTTCCAGGGTTTCCAAATTTCCTGTCTCTTTCAGGTTCTTGAAACTGAATGAGCAGAGTCTGGATGTCTTTTGGCCTGTGATATATCCTAGGGATGAAGATTGCATACCCCTTGAAAGTGAAGTTCTGAATTACTGTTTATTTAGAGATTCAAAGAGTAGCTGAGTTCACACAGCTTTATTGAATGGACAATCCATTCTACATTTCTCTAAGGGACTGAGGGAATGAATAAACAGAATGAAAATAGGAACCTTCCTAAAGCAAAGAGTTTCTGGGAAACTGAAATATTAGTATGCTCATTTACTAGCTTCATTCATATTTTACAATACTACAGTAGCTTAAGTTTCACCTATGTGAAATTCACTTCACTCCTGCAGCAATAATCCATGATATGGGACTTAGCATTTTAAGTATATGCCAGCTTTAAGTATATGCCAACTAATGTGTTATGAAATTGCTCACTAGGAGGACCTTGTGAGATGTCTCCACAATACACTTGTCAGTGATTGTTTCACCTGCTATTGCTTTCCGAGCAAGTGGCTGAGTTTACCAAGGAGCAAAATCTTAGCAAATGGAGAAAGACCATATGACACATATGTACTGGTAGAGACCTAGATATTCAGCCATATGTCTGCAACACGTCTGCAGTTACTTTCCAGCAGATCGTCCTTGCTTTCCAGTACTGCTACTTAAATATCCTACTAGGATAATAACAACATACATTTCTTTTTCTTTGTTATTATTATTGCTACTGATATTTTTTCCTACCTCTAACGTATATTATATTGTTTTACTTACAAAGGAAGGTGAAAGAAACAGCTGAATATCTTTTCCTCTGAGTCTGATGCAAATGATCCATTTGATTCTGTACAAATTTATTTTACCCTTTATTAATTCATACTGTTTCATTCTTCATCTGAATTTTACATCCAACATTCTGTCATCATATTCCCGTGGGAGATTATTGTTTTTCTTCTCCCACACCTTGATTTTACCCATTCTCTAGCTCTAATTTTTGAATGCTTTTCTAGGGGGAGGATTGTGCTGTATCATTCACCTTGCAAGTTCTGTTTTCTTCTTTACTGAATATTCAGTGTCTCAAAAAGGGCATAGTACCTAGAAAAGTTGAAAGTTTTACTATGCCTTCCATACCATTTCATGACTTTTTCTCTACCTTTCTTCATGATCAGTTAATACCAAGGACTGGTCTCAAATCAAGGGATCTCAAAAAGAGTGCTCATCTATGTATTCAGTATAAGACAGGTATTTAATTTTCTTTCTGAAGCAATCATAAATAACTATCACAAAAAAAAAAAGAACTAGTTTCAAAATATAGTTATCAAGTTAGAATTACCTGTATTGCAAGCTTTAACTGTAAAAATCAGTATTATTACTTCCTTTCAGGTTTATATTCATTGGAAGCATGACACTTGAAAAAAAAAGGTGTCTTTTTTTATATCTGTGCTATTTAACAATGGAATGATAATTAAAAACGTTTAGAACAGAACTAGAAGCTGAACTATATTCATAAGAGGAAATAAACATTAATTTATCTATTATGAAAAGAAATGTGGTCTTGTGTAAGACTGCACTACAAGAAAAAAAATCAAAATACTGGACCCATAGATCCCATCAGGGCTAGTAAAAATCAAGTGATTTTGCAGCAGCTCAAAACTATATTGACCTGAATTTTTCTGCTGATGTAATTTATTCATTTTTGTTTTGCCTGCTAGAGCCAAATGCTTGTCGCTATGTGTAGCCCTAGAGCCAGAAAGAATGCACAGCTCATGTAATACAGTAAGTGCTATCTCCAGTCAGGAAGTTCCTCCTGTGATATTTAAGTGCCAAAAAAAGATGATCTGCAAAGTGAAGACAAGTACACAGAATTCCTGAGTATCTGAAACTGCCAACAAGACAAATTGTTTTTATAGTAAGTGCCTAAGAAATGCATTAGTACCACTTCCACTTGGAAGCCAAAATGAATGCAACATAAGAGCAAAACAGCACAATCTGTTGTAAAGCAAGCCCATGGCAGACGATGACATTGTTGGCACATGCAGCATAAAGGAGGAAATGGAGAAAAGTTGTCCTGTGTGTGGAGATAACTAATTCAGTACTATTGAAGTGAGCTGCATCTGCAGCTTGGTTTAGTTTTACAAATAGACACACACGGAGGCATTGAACCCTGCAAGCTGCACAGCAGGAGCCCAAGATTGTATAATTCTGAGCTTCTACCCTTTTCCAATGCAACATATTTTCAAACAAATTAATGTCAGGATGCAGCAAATACATGCAGCTTCACTGGATAAATACCTTTGCCTGACTGATATCTCTGGTAATGAGTTCAGTCCAGAAATGAATAATGCTAAACAATGAGAAAACCTCCTGTTTGTCTTTCGTTTATGTTCCATCTAGCTTTCACAGTGATTTTATCTATGAATTATCATTCACAGTATTCCTGATATTTAACAGCTAATTAAAGGTGAAAATTGAAGGCATTATTTTTTAGATAGTTTCCAACTACCTTCAGTTTTAACTATCTGAAAAAAAGCCCTCAGTCAAAATGCTCTCTATTTGTTTATGTATCTTTTTGCAAAGGCCCTAGATCACTTGGATAGATATCTTTTATATAAATTCAATTACCATTGATGCTTTTTCAACTAGTTTTGCTGACAGCTAAAAAGGATGCAATATTGTGTGTGTTTAGTTATCTTCAAAACTAAGGGGGTAAGAGAATTCAAGTTTCGCTCAATAGGCTTTTTTCATTAAAAAAAAAATCTATTGAAGGATCAGGCCTTTTAGACAGTTTAATTTGTTTGTTTTTTCATGACAAGTTTATCACCCAACACAGTTTGTTAAGAATTGCAAATCAGATCATAGACTTAGTCCCCTTTAATAATTTTGCATTCCTCGTGTGAAAAAAAATCCAAAATATTCTGGAAGCAATTTTCTTCTAGACTTTTTCCTTTATAATTTGATCAGTATTGTCAATATGTCCACTAAAATAATGTTTGTGCTAAACTTTTACTTATGTTAGCGAATTTACTATTTCTCTGAGCTTATAGAGAAGTTCTTGCTCTGGTCATTGGCCCTAATTATGTAATTTATGAATATTTTCATGGAAAGTCTTTTACAATATTCAACAGATGGTTCAGAGTTCGAAAAAGAATAAAAAAAGGAAGCAATAAACAGACACTTTCACTGTCATAGAGAAAAAATGTTATATAACCATTCAAAAAAACATGGTAGAAAGCCCAGCTAAAAGTTTTCAGTATATCTCTATCTGTATCTATATATCGAAATGCACATCGTTGGGTCTTCTCATCCACTAATACCCCCAAGTCTTTCTCCTCAGGGTTGCTCTTGATCCATTCTTCACGCAGCCCGTTACTCATACTTTGGATTGCCCTGACCCAGGTGCAGAACCTTGCACTTGGCCTTCTTGAAATCCACGAAGAGTGCACAAGCTTACCTCTCAAACCTGTCAAGGATGACATATCCCTTCCCTCCAGCATGTTGGCTGCACCAGACAGCTCGGTGTTGAGTGCTGAGGGTGCACTCAATCCCACAGTCCAAGTCACCAACTAAGACATTAAACAGCGCCAGCCCCAGTACTGACTCCTGAGGAATACCACCCGTGACTGGTCTCTATTTGGACATCAAGCCATTGACTGCAAGTCTTTGAGTGCATCCGTCCAACCAATTCCTTATTCACCACATATTCCATCTGTCAAACCCATGTTTCCAGTTTAGAGACAAGGTTGTCATGTGGGACAGTGTTAAATATTTTGCAGAAGTCCAGATAGATGACATCAGTTGCTCTTCCCACCTTCACCAATGCCTTAACCATGTCATAGAAGAACACCAAATTCACCAGGCACAATTTCCCCTTAGTGAAGACATCTTGGCTGAAGACATCATGAAGACATCAATCACCTCCTTATTTTACACATGCTTTATCATGCTTTCCAGGAGGATCTGGTTCATGATCTTTCCAGGCATGGAGATGAGACTGATGCAGGTAGTTTCCTGGGTCTTCCTTTTATCCCTTTTTTTGGAGGGTAAAGTTTCCCCTTTTCCAGTCAGTGGGAACTTCACTGGAGCACCAAAAATTCTCAAGTATGACAGATATCAGCTCAGCCACTTCTTCTGCCTGCTCCCTCAGTACCCACAGATGCATCTGCTCAGGTCTCACGGTTTTGTGCATCTTTAGGTTCCTTAGGTGGTCTCTAACTTGGTCTTCTCCAACAGTGGGAGATTCTTCATTCTCCCAGTCCGTGACTTTATGTCCTGTGACTCAGGCAGCATGGCTGGGACATTTGCCATTGAAGACCAAGGCAGAAAAGTCATTGGATAACTAAGTCTTCTTCATCTCCTACGTAATCAGGTCTTCCATTTCCTTCCAGAGAGGGTCCACATTTTCCCTAATCTTCCTTTTATCACCAACTTACCTATAGAAGCTTTTCTTGTTGCCCTTGATACTCATGAGTCGATTTAATTCCATCAGGGCTTTAGCGTTTGTATTCTGATCCCTGGCTGCTCAGTTAATCTCTCTGTATTCATCCCAGGCCTTGATTCTACCCGCTGTAGTCTTCTGTTGTGTGTTTGTTTGACCTTGTTCATCCACACAGGCCTCCTGGTGTTTTTGCCTGACTTTGTCTTTGTTGGAATGCATGGCTCCTGAATGCAATGGGGAGCAGATCCTAAAATGTTAGCCAATAGATTGACTATAGGCAAATGGATATAACACACATATATATACATAGGTATATAGATATATTTATGTAGCAAGAAGTTTTAGGTAGGCATTGTTTCTCATGTATTATGAAATATATATTCTTCTACATGCATCCACATATATATTCATAATTAATGAATAAAAAACATTTTTTTAAAAAAATTTTTTAATCAATGTGCACTTTTTCATGGCTTCAAAGACAAAGGATTCTCAAAGTGTTATTCATTCTTCAAAATACTAGCATGAGCACTAAAAGATATAGTCAGCCAATAGTGTGTGCAAGAAGTCTCTGCTGCAATTAGCATGTCTGCAGTACTAACTCCTTGATTCTGTTGCCTGTATGTTAGGAGGTATTAAACTGGAAGGAAGCACACCAGAATACAGAGGTAGGGATAGTTTGCTCAAGGATCTTCCTAGTTGTCTTGTCTGCCACCTAGTGTCAAGCTAGCTGATGATTCTGATGCTGTATAGGGGGTTTAATAGTTATTTGTTATGAATCAGCTGGGGGTTCATATTGAAAAAAACTTCTAAGATTCGAGATAACACTAAATGCAAAACAAAAAATATATTGGGCTTTGATCCAACATGTTCTGAAACTGATATTTTATATTACAAGTGTAAATTTTGAAAGCATAAAAGAGAAAGGGGTTAAAAACCCCAGCAAATATGATTTTTAGGCTAATTTTGAAAGGGAAATTTCAAAATTTAGGTAGAAAAAGGGGGCTTATAGGCATATGAAAATCTGAGTAGCCTAATTTTTAGGCTGTTGAACACTCATAAATCTCATTAGCTTCACAAGATTTATGGAGAGCGTATCTGTTTCAGAACAGGAGAAAATAATGATCTGTGAGAAAGACCTACACTGGGAGTTCTTATTTAACAGCTTCTTATTTTATTTCAGGGCTAATTAGATCTGATTAATTTTAAACATGCATTTTAACTGTTGCACAATGATTAAAATATCTCTCATGTTTGACTGCAAAAGTAGCAAAGAGGCCTTGATGAGTCTGATCCTTATTCTTGCAACAAATGTACATCCTTCGTACTTATTATATACATAATTTGGTCTCACCTGTTAACTAATTATGAAGAGTTTTATATGTTGATCAACTCACAGCCTAGGCACTGAGCTCTACAATGTCTAAGCTTCTGCCAGTTTTAAAGGATCTTTTTCTGTTTTCTCTTAAAGCTTGTATCTTCTGCCTTTCTTTTGTCCCACTCTATAGAAAACATTCTTGAAAACTTGTATATTGGGAAGTTCTGAAAAGCTGTGGAAAGAGCAGCATCTGTTGTCAGAAAATAGCCTGGGGAGTTCAGATGCAATGTCTAAAGTGTTTTCTCTTCCTCTTCAGCAGGCAGCTGCAGAAATTGATCTTGGTCTGATAGAAGATGCCCAATACAGAAAGCTAGATACATTTCTTTCTAGATACAAAGATGAATGTCCCTTGGTTTGCACATACCAAAAGAGCAACCAACCATCTTCCGTTTTTCAAGTCATTCTAGTAAGTTCATGAAGAGATAAATTGAAAGTTAATCTTTTGTTGTGATTTCTGACTAAGCTATCCAAAACTTCATTCATGTTTCTGTGAAAGTATCCTTTCCAAAAGTCTGGGCCTCCACTGGTTATTTCTGGGTCAGAAGAACAAACTTTGATTGCTCTTCCAATATACACTTCTTATGTTTTCAAACACACAATCAGCCGACCTCAGGACTCGGCACCTGTAAGGCTGCAAACAGTATGAGTATCCCAAAATTAGAACGTGCACCTTTCTGAAAACAAAATGTGATTTATTTGCATGCAGAAGGGGTATTCAATGACAAGAAAAAGGAAAACAAAGTGTGCATACTTTTCTGCCTATGTTTGGTACTTCCTTCACACCTAGATAAAGACACAGTTAGCCCTGCCTCCATTTTTGTCTGCAGTTAGACCCATTTTCTCGCTATGTTTCTCAGCTGTATCTGCCATCCACCTGACTGATTCAGACTAGCTGCTGACAACTCTTGCATGTGCCATCCTGCAGGATAGAACTGTTACCTGAGTAAGCCTTTTGGTTTGGGTGGTATTTTTAACTGCTATTAAAGTGATTAAGTCATAGGGTCAGCTTTCCACATCAGTTAGAGTGGCTTTCATGTGCATATCATTGTCAGTCTACTTCTCAGTCAATCCTTACAATGCTTTACGTATTTCCAGATTTTCCACATTATGTGTAAAATGCCATAGGAAAAACAAGTGACAGTATAATAAAATATTATTTACCATCAACAAGTGTGTGCTAACTGCTGATACAATTAAAAGCTGACAGCAACATTCCTGAGCTAAAATATTACGTAATTTTTTCTATTTTATTCAAAAGTTTTTCTCAAGAAAGAGAAATACAACATGAATTAGAGTAATTAATTAATCTCAACTGTAGTTAAACAGCCACGATTCAATATAACCAGAAAATAGTTATACACATAGATAGATATAAAAACAATTAAAATAGTTAAACTTGTATGGTGGGAATAAATATTATTTTGAGATTCTCCAAGCATGATACCTTGCCTTGCCAACAAGATAAGATACATATCCAAATGATTTCCCTCTGGAAGGCAATTCCTCTTTTAAGAGATTTTATTGCTATCTGACTTAAATAAAACAATTTAAAATATTCAGTAAAAAGCAGAGGATATAGATAGTTCATTTTTAAAAGTAAATTAACCATAATATTGAATTAGTTCAAAAAGATCGTATTCTACTACAGTCTTAGTTTTTTCTTCTTACTTGACAATAATTACAATTGTTATTGACCAGTAATAACTGGCACTAAAAACAAAGTCAAAAGCAAAAACGAGATAAAGATTAAAACTATTTCTATTGAGTTGAAATGCAGGCAAAGCAGTTATCTGTGTATTCTTAGAATCGATGTGACTAAACCCTGGACTATTTACTTGTATAAGGAGAGAGTGACTTTTCCTATCCAAATTATAATAGTACTACATTTTTGCAAATTCTAAAATCTAATTCTTCTCAATGAGAAAATAAGTATACTCCCTAACTGAATGCATACAGGATGCATTTGTTTTAGACTTCTCTTTCAGAATCCCTTCCCTTCCCTTCCCTTGCCTTCCCTTGCCTTCCCTTCCCTTCCCTTCCCTTGCCTTCCCTTCCCTTCCCTTCCCTTCCCTTCCCTTTCCCCTTATTACTATTAATAAAAGGAAGTCAATATAGGAAAAGGAAAGGCATTAATGTTGTTTTAATGATTTGCTTTTAACCCAAGAAAGAAAGAAAATTCAAAGATAAGGCATCCAATTAATCTTTAACTTGTAACATAAAAGCACTGATTTCAAGCCTTAACAACATTGCAATTATGAAGGCACAGGGGGAATGTACTGTGGACATAGTCAAAGTTTTAATCCTAAATATGTCTGGCTCTTGTGAATTTCTCATAGCTTTAAAATTTAGCATCGTTTCTGTGTGTGTTATAAACATATGTGTTCCTGACCCACATCAAAAAACAACCACAAGTGATATACCATTTCCATTAATCATTCAAGAGCTTTGCAAGACGTTTGCATCTCAAGAGATGACTTTTTCACTGAAGTTTACACTATTCAGCTTGGTTTCATTATTTTTTACATATATTGATTTGCAGCTGCTTGTTCAGAGCATTGGTTTTAGAACTCATTCTCATCCTTTCCATTCAAATGCACACATTGTCACTTAATATCCTGAAGAGAAAAATTAATTTCTATGTAATTATAGTTTTTCCCTGACAACTACAAAAATTCATTGTAAACTAATACCTTGCAAATGAAATTCTATTTTCATCGTTTAATCACTATGTAATGAGAGTAGGAAGGAGATGTTTGTACTGTGTTGAAATAGTAAATAGATGTAACAATAATTTTTCACACTTTTCATAAGATTTTTTTATAGATTTTTTAATGGGAATACAGATCCACACTAGTGGCCCTCCTTGCAAGACTAAAACTTAAGTTTATTATGTGTTTGTAGAAATTACTTTTTCTATCCATAATATAATGTCATGTTATGTTGGAAATATTGTGTGGCTGTTATTGACAGTAATAAGACAGTATCATTTAAAGAATCATAGTCAATCCTTTAAATCCTACATCTGTGTATTAGACACTGAAATTTAGCATTGCTTCACCACACTTTCTTCATGGATCTAGTTCTAAAATCCATTACTCATACTTAATTCAGTGTTGAACATTTCAAAATCTGTACTTTCTGTTTATCTGTCTGTGCAATAAAAAGTATAAGGAGACTGAAAAATAGCCGTAGTTGAATATTTGTGTTCACCCTCTGGAAGCTGCATGATCCTTGACACCTCAATATTTCTCAGACAAGGAAGATATCCTTGACTCTTGAAAAGAGCAGTAATTTTGGTTTTTTACATAATAGAAAATTAGATAATAACCTATACTAGTAAGAGCGGGTGAGGCAGAAAAATTTAAATTCAATATGGAAGAGGCAAATTGTCAGGCATAAGTCTTCACTACTGTGCTTGAACTAGTGAAGCTCAGTGCCTTCAGAAGAATCTCTGGAATGATAGTTATTGCAACATTAGTTGAGTATATTTCATAAGAAGTCCTTTTCAAAACCAACAGGATTGCTAGCATTATCCAGAATTTATGATTTTAGCTACTTCCCAGCTTAAGACATTTTATGATACTTATTAGTCCGCTAAATGATTACATTTTGATCCAAAATTTCCTTAGGAAATAAAGGGAGGCAAGTTCATTCTTTTTTTTTAAATAATAATTATGTATTTGTCAGCTCAAGCAATTAGCTCAGTTGGTGGTCATCCCCCTCGTTGAGAAAGCTCAGGCATGGTGTTCACTCAGACAAAAGTTTCTTTCTTTACACACACCACAAAGGATGTGGTGACCCAGATGGAGCAATTACAAGAGCATGCAAGGATCCAGGTCTCAGGCTGCAGGGCGTGCCAGAGCCTGGCACTGCTCTCTGAGGGCAGCAGAGACATCAGCTGTGTGACATGCCATCAGGTGCTCAGCCTAGTGGCAGAGGTGAGAGATGAAGTGGAAAGACTAAGAAGTATTAGGGACTCTGAGGAAGAGATTTACTGGAGGAACTACACTCTACCACACCTCAGACAAACGCACCCACCATCCACTTCACAAGAAGCAATGGATCCCCCACCCTCTCACCAGCAGGCAAAAGAAGGGGACCTTAGAAATGGAGGCAAGGGAATGGAAGAGGTTTCTGATTGGGCTATCAGGCAAATCCCCTGCAAGGGGGGCAAAAGATGTGCATGAATGAACAAGGGACTCCCGTCATTACTCAAGCATAAGCAGGAAATACACAGAAGTTGAAAGCAGAGTCAGACCACTTGGAAATTTGGCAGGAGGTATGAGGCTTTAGGCAAAGATATAGATCTGAAAACAAATTCTGCCAAGTCTGGAAAAGTCATAAGCATGAAAGAATCACTCTTCATACTGCTGAGTACTCGATAGTGTTTACCTAATAAGTTTCTGACTATTTTTCTCCTCATAAATACGCTCTTATCACAGTTCCAAGTGTGATCAGGCTGTGCCTACACCAAAATATGCAGGAAATTAACATCCAGCTCAGAGGTAGAAGAGAACAGGGGGATCTTTCCTGCTCTCATCTGCTCTGGATTAAGCCCCAGTGCTTGAATTAAAAGATGAGAATCTGCTTCTCCTGTACCATCCACATCACTGATAAAAAGAAATTATGGAAGATTAACACCTTTGATTCAAATATGTGGGGGATTTGGCCTGGAGAAGACATTAGACTCCTACAGAGCCTAAGAGAATTACAAAAATAGAGTCAGAAACAAATGACTTAGAATCCATGGTAAGTTGTCCCCTTACTGGCCAACAGCAAAGTCCACACCCAGTCCACACCCACACCCTCTCACTCTTCCAGGCCAGCAGGATACGGGAGAGAATCAGAAGGGGAAAAAATGAAAAAAGCCTCATGGATCATGATAAAGACAATTTAATAATTGAAGAAAAGTAAGACAAACACACAAGTGGTTTAAAGGCATTTACCACCTCCCATCAGCTGATCAATTCCCAGGCAGTCCTCCAGCTATCTTTGAAAAACTACTCCGCCACAAGCTAGTTTTATTGCTGAGCACAATGTCATATGTCATCAATATTCCTTTGGTTAGCTGGGGTCAGCTGCCCTGATTTTGTCCTTCCCCAGCATCTTGCCCACCCTCAGCCCACTCTCTGGGCAGGGCAGAGTGAGAAACAGAGGTACTTGACATTCTGAAAGCACTAATCAGCAATGCTAAAACATTGGTGTATTAACACAGTTTTGGACATAAAACTAAAACACAGCACCATAAAAGCTACTATGAAAAAAATTGACTTCATCATAATCCAACCTAGTAGAGAATTGTACTGGTCTGACTGGAAACTGCTAAGAAGGAAAACCAGAATCAGGGTACAGAGACTGTAACACATTAAACAGGGAGGCTCTTCAACAAGCAGCCTGAATTTAGCTCACTTTTGTCTCTCAAGTGAATGATCTAAAAAATTATTTACTGCAGACCAATAGGGTTTTTTTGCTTACTGTTTTACAAAAAGGAGAATTATTTATTTACTTGTTGGATTTTCTGAATTAATCAAATGTTTCACAATTATATTTTAGTTAATTCACAACACCTATATGAGGACATGAAAGATTAGGAACAAATGTCAGGTAGTGAAAAGAAACACAACATTTAAGAAACATCTATAAATTCTGGGTAATCAAATTGCATGAATTTCAGAGTGCTTTGTATTATCTCATACTTCATATATTCAAAACAGATCTCGTTCCAGCAGCATCTGAGACTCCTCAGCAGCTCATATTTCAAGATTTCCAGTTATGCTGTTACTAAAAAATTTAGTTTAAGCTATTTTCCTAGGACAATTAAAGAAATACCATGTCAAAGACAAAAGATGTAATTCCAGTGGTCTAAGAAAAGATCTGCTTTATTTCTTTGTTTTTGATACCTTGAAATGAAATCATCCAGCTTCATTTTAAAATATAGAACATGAAATATGTGAAGGTAAAACTTATGAATGCACCACAGATGATCACTCAATCCCAAAGCATGAGGGATGCTGCAGTAGTTTGTCTTCTTGAAGTAGAAAGACTCAGACAGTACCCCATGGTACAAGACCTTTTGGAGCTGGAAAAAATAAGAGCTGCCCTGCTGAATGACAGTAGTATGAACATGGGACAGTTGTCCTGGCCAAGATGTTCACATGAAGGCTACGAAGTGCTGCCAAAAACGTTAGCCACACATATATCTGCTTTGTACTGTAGGCACAACCTCACAATGTTGGAGGTTTTTTCATATTTAAAAAAAATATGAGTCCCTGAATTAGTGTCTTTCATCTTCTCTAGTCAGTCTCATGTTTTTGTATGTTACTAATGGTACCATCAGTGAAACTGTGCAATGATACTAATAGAAAAATATCAGTTTTATCCTGGAGTAACATAACTATAAAACTGAACACTGGCACATAGTGAACATCATTTCTAACTCTCATTTTGATTTGCATCTTTCAAAGAATGATCATTCAGGTAAGAGGAATTATTTGTACTAAACCTCAAATTCACTTTACTTGATATTATCTGCTAAGCCTTTGAAAGAACATTAAAAGCACCTGCATTTTAAATTGCAGCTGATAAAGCAGCAAAGCTCTTGCTGAAGATAATGACCTAAAAAGAGATAACATCACAGCAGAATCAGACAGTGCCATTCAATTGTCTGTTCTGCCATAAAGAAATGTGCTATTATGTCTTGATTTAAGATTATGAAGAACACTGCTCAGGTAATATTCACATTTTTGGAAAGATTTTATGCATAGAATTAGATAAACAAAATGCTGTCTTCTAAGGCTGCCGGAAACCTATTGAACACAACAAATTCCTTCTGTCTTTTTAAAAAGTCAAACAGTAAGCTTTCTCATACTAGAAACCTGTTAGCATGTAATTCATATTCCTAAACTCAAGACATAAATAGAGGTCTCATTGAGTTTTAAGATGACTGAAAGAAGAAAGAAATTGTCCAGAGTTGTCAGCACTGGAACAGCAGAAAATCGTACAAATGTACAATTTATTGAAAGCAATTTATTCGTAACAAATAAAAAAGGTAGCCAGCTACTTTGAAGAAAACAACCATCTCTAACTGGTTAAAGGGACGTAGTGATTTTGAAAGTCTATATCTTCAGACAGTAAATACAATCTTTTCAATACTTAGAGAGCAGCTGTATACTCTATTTATAAAAGATGAACTTATTAATACTTAGAGAAGAAAAACAAAGGAAAAAATCACGTAAATTCCCTATGAAATTGTTCAGTGTGTGTATATCATCCATGTAGGTGGTGTACCTGAATATAAGATGTTCCTTTACACTTATACATGAAGCATAATAGCAAAAAGTCACTAGAGAATATAAGACAGAGAAGGAAATCCCAGACTTCAGCTTTGATTGAGACCATGATTTTTTTTTCTTATGCTGAAAAGCAAATAATGGCAAAAATTACATCCTTTTTCTTTCCTGTTCCATGGAGAACTCCAACAGAAATGTTGGAGCAATTTTCTTTTGCTCACTACAGATTAGTGCTGAGTGAAATACTCACTGCTGAGGGGAAAAATTATTCAAAATTTATGGAGCTTTTGCCAACATTTTATCTAGTCAATGTTACTTTTTTCTACCAAAATGCACTTAAATAGCATATGTTATCTTTTTAAAAAGCTAACTGTTTTTTACTAATCTTCGAGGTATTTTAAGTATGGATACAGATAAGTTTTAGGAAATGCTACTTTTTCCTCCTCCTAGATAAGAACTGGTTTTGATTTCAAATGAAAGACAGCTGCACTTACTATTCTTTGTCTTAAGAAAAACATATTAACAACAGAAAAGTGTCTGGTATTGCAGAATACTTGTAGAATACTGAAATATTTCCTGCCATTTTAAAGAAAATTAGGAAATTATTTGTTATGTTATCATTAAAGTCTTTATCCTGTGGTGATGAAACTTGAAAAGATCATTGTTCTAAAAATTCAAGCTCAAATTAGTTTCAAAAGAAAATAAAGCAAGAATAAAGAAAATTTTAAAGGAGGCTGGAGGTCAAGATGACTGTTTTAAACGGATATAAATTTTTGGTTGTTGTCTCTGTGGGAGAGGTAAGGAAAAATCTAGTTCTCAGAAAGCAAAGTTTAAAATCTCTAGTTCATCAGTGAAGAAGGGGTGGCGTTTCTGAAAATCCCCATCACACCTATATTAACCTCAAAACCCCTCCATTGTGTAACTCACCCTATCTAAGATAGGTGTCTATCTGGTTTTTTCCATTAGGCAATTCTTTCTGCTCAGGACCTAATCTGTCTCAGCTTCATCTAAGATGGATCCCTAATGGTGGCTCTTTCAAAGGAGATGTACCAGTGCTTTTTTACCTATTGCCTAATATTTCATATAAAAGCACTTTCCTAGGAATTCAGAGAGGTGGGTTCTGTGTCTGCTTTAACAGCAGGGGAATTAAATTTATGTCTTAAGAGAATACTGAAAGGGCTGAAAGGGCAAGAAACCTGACACTTGAAGAAGGACCTAGGGAGGATTAAAACGGAAAAAAAATTAAGCTTATATGCTTTTAATTGTAATACATTTTTGTATTATATTAGGCCAACAATGGGAAAAAAGAAAGGAACTTTTTGCTAAGATTCTTTTTAGCCATTTGGAGTCTAATAGCTTCTGTTTCTTTCAGTACCATGTTTACTTAGAGTTCAGCAGAGATGAAAAGGTGGCTTCCCAGAATTTAGAAGACAATTTTTTTCTGCCTCAAGATGATTAAAATAAAAAAAAGAAACTTTCAGATTTCTCTGGAAAATGCTAAAAGCAGACAGTGATTGTGAAGAAGCTGGACAGTGCTAGAAGCTAAAAGATCACGATCATCGCCATTTTTTCAGAATGCCCTTATAGATCTCAGTGTTTATTTTGCTGTGCCCAAGACAGGTATAGACATAAGTACGAAACAGATAATTATGTCCCCAAAATAAATACCACTAAAATGTGTGAAAGCAGCGGAAATGTCAACTAATCCTTTAGATGACTACAAACTTAGGCTGTAAAATGATACTGACATACAGAACAGCTGTTTAGAAATTAGGTAGGACATCAGGTCTCCTTGATAAGATTTCAGCAGAACCAACACCATTCAGAAATTCACTGATTTGTTTCAAAGATATTTTTAGAACCAAGCAAGTAATTTGAAGCAGGAGATTAGGTTATTTTTCAGATCAAGTATATCTAAATCATATCGTATAGTGAGAAGTTAGGCATACAAGAATAGAGGGAAAGAAGGAATAATGCAGTCCTAGGAAAAAAGGAGAATGATTTTATGCATATTTAAATGGATTTTGGATAGCTACTTTTTCATCAGCCTGTGACTGTACCATGACTGAATTTTTGTAATTCTTTCATCTTTCATTTGATTAAAAAATAGCACTAATGCATAAGGCAATGAAAACTGGGACATAGTCCTCAATAACTTATATTTCATTGAGTTAGGCAACAGAATGAAAGACAAAAATTTAAAGGTATAAAACACACATTATTATGTCTACCAAATAGCAGTCTTATTCAATATGCATATATCTGAGCAATAATTTTAAAATTTGTTGCAATTTTATACCATTTCTGAGTGTATCTGAGGGGTCACTGCACTAATAAATGGAGACATTCTCCAAAGTTACCAAGCACTAGCATATTCAAACATTCCTTAAGCACAAACTTTATTAAAATCTGTGCAGGATTGACATGTTTTGATGGGCCTTATCCAACTCTGATTATAGATAGCATTTTTCCTTTGCAAAAATTAATCACCTGTTTAAAAATTCCTAAATGCTAGAATGTCGGAAAATGAAAAATGATGGAATCTAGCCCATTCTTAGCTAAGAGATAAATCTTCATTACTTGTTAGCAAATACCTGACAAATGCCCCCTGCCCCCCAATATGTAAACATGTCCAAAAGTCAATATAGTAGCTTTTTAGGAGATTGTTTTGGATGGAATCTATAAAATACAGCTTTTTGTAATAAATCTGGGATTAGAGCACAAGTTTAAAACCAACTGGTGTATACACAGCAGCATTCCAAAGGAGAAATGGGATCATGAATGCCATGATCAGCTTCTTCCCCATGATTGCTTTACAGTTTGTTTTGCTCTGTGCTAATAATATCTTTCTGTGTCTGCCTGCTCTCAGGTAAGTGAGCAAGATAAGTAGTCTGTTTAGAGGAAAACGGTTTCATGTGTTCCCTTGTTCCCTGCATTGGCACACAATAAAGCAAAAGGGCATGAATTTAAGGGTTTGCCTTTTCTGTGAGTGATGACATTAGTATTTACATATTACATGTCTTAATTAACACCTACTATTATGAAAAAGTATAAATATATCTTTCATACTTTAGAAGAAAGATGCATGGCATTAACTGAGAACACTTGCAATAAACTGAGGTTATATGCTGCTTACGTGTATGAATAAGGAAAAGCAAATAAAGGAAACAACCTTTCTCGCCTTTCTTTCTCTGGAATCTGCAGTATAAGAAGAGGGCAAAAGTTATGGAGAAAAGTAATTTTGTTCATAGGACCACCTCATAAGGTTGGCAAAGAAAAAGAATTCTTTTTTCCCTCAAAAGCCTTTTTTCAGAGATAAATAAGCACCGAAACCTCTTTCCCTGAATTGCTGGCTAGGGAGTAAAGGATGTGAAGTGTTCCTTCCATGCACCCTGTTTTTGCTGTTGCACTCAAGACAGCGAGGTGTAAAAATTTCAAAGTCACTTACCCCCATTAAAATTATACTGTGGTATTGCAAATGTTAATGGCTAGCTGGTGCCTTGAAAGTAGAATCATCCTTTCTGCTGTGTTTCCATGAAACATTACGAGTCCTCTTGAGAATGGTGACCAAAGGACAATCAGTCTCAGCTCATGACTTCCTCTCTGGTGTCTGCTTGCCCCAATGCCTGAACATCTTGTCAAATTTAATTCAGTCAAACAAGACAGAAAGAGGGGTTAGAGCCATGTTTCCTAACTCTGCATATTTATTTCAGTAATGAACAATAGCAAGCTTGTTTTATAAATATATTTGATTCTTGCTAACAAGTAGAAACAGGTACACACTGCCTACCAAGCTTTTCCAGGATCCACGTGCATGCAAGTTTTCTTCAGAATCTTTTCAATTGCCTGTTTCACCATATTTTAAAAACAAATATTCACATGCAAAATATGGCTTTGAAAATCCTGTGCAACGCAAAGACATCACAGCCCAGTCTTACATAAGGTGTGATAATCATTGCCACAACTTGGAGTAAGCCATGTTTTAAGATTCTAAAAAGTGCCAGGACAATTGTTCCAATTAAATTTCTGTTATGTATGGGAAATTAATCCTTTAATTCCTAAGAACCAATTTCACACCAAAATAAGCACAAATACTATTCTAGAATTTTTTAAACTATACCCTCTCTTTGATTTTACCCCATTTGCTCTGTTATATCTAAATTTAGGGACATATTGGCTCTGTATAATAAAAAGAAATAGAAAAGACATCCTGAGATACTAATCAAATGAGTTTCCTTTAGCACTGAGAACCAGCAAAATACGTAGCATAAAATGACATTGCTATAGCACAGGAATCTGAAAGGTCTATAGTAATTTGTACTCTCTAATTATTATCAGAATTTGCAGAAAGATACACCATGTCTTATAGATTATAGAAGATATCTTCAGGTTTTATCCTCTGATATAAAAGTAGGAAAGTTCAAACAGGTCCAAAATTCTATAAATAACAATACTGTATTACAGTGTTCTGAGAATGTGTCAAGTCTTGAAGAGCCAGATTGTGATCCTGGCTTTGTGCCCACACCAGGAATTATGAGGCTGTTCAGCATTCATACTGCCTACATTTGCTGCCTATATAACTGCTAGCAAGTTTGGAAGCAAAGAGCTTCTGTAGAACCATTCATTTACCCTCTTTGCAAGTGGATACAGAATGGTCTACTAGAAAATTGACCATAAATGGTATAGAACTCTCCAATCCATAGGAGTCCTGTAAAGTAATCAACTCTAAATACAGGGCTGATACACACTGGCATATTTCTCTACCTGAAAAAGAGAGTGGGATAGAAGTGTGAGAACACAGAACTCTGTGACTTTGAGTCATGGTGTGACTTTTTTTCTAGGCTTATGCATTATCGTTGTTTCCCTACGAGTCAATTCTAACTTACTCCATGCACTACGGGGAAAGAACCCTTTCCTGACTCCTGGTATCTACAGTTCCATCTGTCTTAATAAATGAAAGAGGAATGCTGCTTAAGCACTAGACCTCTGTTCATCCACACCTGCTTATTTGGTAATCCTTTCTCTAGTTATGCTTTAGATTTCTCCAAATGCCTCTTTTTAAGACAGGGCCTGCACAGGCTTTTGGAGACAGTTTTCTTCAAGAGCAAATTTCAAAACTCTATGCAGATAAAACTGTCAGATTTCCACCAGTTTTCTCTCAATATATTTTACACAGTGCTTGAATAGGGTGCTCACAAACTAATCACACAGTTGCTCATCACAAATCCACGTCACACCTCAAAACTTCCAATAACAGGATCCTCTGAGTTTCCTAATATAAATTGCTACTCTAGGAAGCTGCAAGATAATTTTGACATTAGTTCTGGCATTTTAATCTTGGTGAAGATGGGGGAAATCCACCTGCCACTATCCCCCAGACCTGTAAATTAAAGATGATCTCTGAGGGCCTTCAAGGTTTGGCTAAGAGACGGAATCGAGCACTAGGTAGTGTGGATTAGGTAAAGCTGTGCAAGACTGGCTATCTCCAACCAGTGTGGAAATGAGCTTATCCTTTTCACTTGATCTCAGAAACTCAGAAACTCTCAGTTCTCAGAAACTCTCATTCGTTGACTGTTTTTTACATAGTACTGTGAGCATAGTCTCAAGTTACTGTCCATTCATTGGCCATTACTATCTGTCTTTCCCCTGTTCTTTGTCCATTAACTTCTTAAGAAAAATATCATTAGTACAGCACTGCCCTGAGAAAGCAATTTAGTGAGTGTGGGGATCCATAAATACAATCCGTAATTTTAAAAAGTAGGCATTTACATCATTTTGGGATTTTTTAGACACTGTTTATCATATGCTTCTTCAAATGCAGTAACAGATGACTGTAACAACTTCTAGTGCTATTGTGAAGGCAGACCTCTCTTTTATAAGCTGAACACTCCAGTCGTCTTCCCACTCATTACATCCTACATGTTGTCAATCTTAGTTTCAAGAACTGTCAATCAGAAATGCAGTGGGTGATATGTGTAGTATTTTTTAACCACACTAAGGTGGGCATTTCTTTGATTTTCCTTTATTCTCTTGATTGCAAAGTGCAGCATGTGTCTTACATACAAGCAAACACAAAAGTACAAGGAAAACAGCATTTTGAAAATTGAAAACAGAACTTTGGTACAGTAAACCTTACAGCTAATCAAAGTCTTATTGTTAGTCCTTATTTTTTATACAGTGGTTCCAGATATTATAATTACCTGTTTAGGCTTAAGGTTATTGATTTAGTAAGAGCAATTATGAAACATTAACAAAAGAAAGAAAATAAATGTCACAATAATTTGTTGAAGCACATTGTAACTTTTACAGTTATATCAGTATAAGTGATCGAGATACCAGGAGAAGAAAGACAGGAGAAGGAGAAGGAGAAGGAGAAGGAGAAGGAGAAGGAGAAGGAGAAGGAGAAGGAGAAAGGAGAAGGAGAAGGAGAAAGAATGAGGAGGAGAAAAAAGGAAATGGTAGCACAGGAGTGGAAATAAAGACTGTATTAAACGTGTGATTGACTCAATATGAGATTTTTATGTTTTAATACTAATACAATAGCTGCTGCTATTGTTAGAGATGTACAAATATCTCACATAACACTGTAAACTACAAGAAAAATGCTGTTCTTGTGTAATTCACCTATGGAATTTCTGTGAAAGATTTTTTTTTACTGTTTGAGGGAACACATTTTTGACAAATCTTTCAAACAATCTCAAGAGACTTACCTGCTGCCATTGGTATCAGAAAATGCCAGATTCACTTATCCTTATAAAGCATCTGATGGTATGCAATTTAAATAACTTGCCAGACTTGCTGAGCTGGTTTGTCTCAAGGCATTAAGACTGACCAGTTGGTGATCTATTATGGTGTTATAGAATTGATACTGGTATTATTTCAGCAGTAGTATACACAGAACAAAAAACCTTCAGTAGAGAATAAATGAAAACAAAATTGCACACTCTATTCTGGTGCTAAAAAGTATTTTCTTCCTGTCTTCCCCAGTAGCTGAATTTTTATCAGTGACGATTCAGGATGATTCAGTTGGTATTTCAGCAACATCACAAATTTCCAATTCAGACTTGAATGACTTAATGAGTTTTGTGGGGTGACCAAGAAGTTAAGTACTGATGGTAGTATTACAGCTTTAAAAAATACATACTTACACAGTTTGAAATAGCAAAAGCCTTCATGTCTGACAAATGTTGCTTGTAATGAAAATATTTAGGTACTCCTAACCACAGAGACTATCAGATGTTACTAAAATTACCAGTGTTACACAATACTGAAGGCAAAATGAACGATTGTCAGGAATTTCTGTGTTCCAAAAAGCCTTATCAACTCTAGCTTCTCATCTTTTTAAAACTCCTTTCTTGGCCTCAAAAAGTAGTGACTTTCTATAATAAGGCATTATCATCTCTCTTCCAGTCCTTGACCCACATGATACCAGCAGGATTGACTAATTTTCTATTTGTCTGACTGCTGTTTCCTGCAAGGACTCTTTGGACTATAATCTATTTTATGGCTAATTCTTAGATTTAATTCCCTATCTATTGGCATGACTGACAAAAGGAAGGCAGCTAAATAGCCTTCCAAACTCCTCATCCTATTAAGGGGCAAAGGAAGTTAAGTACAGAGAGAATGCAGATATGATACAGATGAGCTTTCACACACCAGGTTTTTTGACACTTTTTTGGACTTTTTCAGCATTTTTATCCACAATTTGCTTTTAAAGGTTTCACTGCTTTATTTCTAGTAAGAAGCAGATATCTGTTCCCTGTCTAGGGAATGGTAGATTCAAAAATTGCCTGATTATACCTCTGTGTCACCATTCTCTGCACGTGACATGCAGAAAAGATGGCCAATTCTAACACAGCTTCAGAACAGAAGGAAAAAAGTAGCTCATGTGACCAGAGTCACAAAGGATGAAGTACTTAAAACTTACTAAAAGTGCGTACTGGAGTTAATTTCTGAGCAATAGTTCAGAGGCTGGTGCCTTTTTCATATCTGTCCTGAAGTATTCCTGACCTTACTTTGTCTTGACTTTCTCACTTTTGAGAGTTACTTAGAGATTTTTTAAACAGGCCCTATGTCAGAGCTAGATTTTTAGTTCAGTGAGATGCCTATGCATTGCAGTAAGGGAGACTTAAAGGAATACAAGAATATGCAAAATTAAGTGGATGTTGCACATTCTTTAACTCCTTCCCACTCTAGGAGGCAAAGATGTAAGATGAATGGGATCATCTTCATCTGCCTGGACTTGGTAAATCAAAGTATGAGTGAGAAACAGGACTTTAATTTGTTTTTGGTAGTTGTCAGTAACAATCCTCACAAATCTAGTGCCAATGTGGAACAGAGCTGATTAAGACTTCCTAGAACCACACACATACCCCTGGAGTGCTTAAATAGGAGAAATTCCTGTTTCCATTTACTGAGTTGTGGCCCAGCCTGGCACTAAATTAACAGATAAAAATGGCAATTTCTCTAATTAATTAAAATAGAATAACTAGAAATATATTTAAAAGTACTCCAGAGTGGTGTTTTTTTCATGAAAGTGAACCATAAACTGCATATTAAGTTTTCGTTCCATTAAAAAAACAAAACAAACAAACAAACAAACAACGCCACACTCTCGGAAAAGAAGAAAGAATAATTCTTAACTATCTGTTCAAATCCAATTGCAATATAGCATGATTCTTCTTGACCCAACTGAATTTCTTCCTGTTCTTGTTTCTTTTAAAAACATGGTTATACAGAGTAAATACACTGAGAGACAGAAAGTTTTTTCATTTTAAAAATCCAGTGGAAAAACATGTACTGAGAAATTGATTAAATCATGCAGGTGACAAAAAATTCAGCAATTCTATAAAAAATTCATATTTATATAATAATCCATGGGCACAGGCAATTTTGAATATTTAGCAAATAATTCAGCATGGTGTAGATTATGAAAAGGAGATCTTACTGATGTTACAGATCTTACAGATACAGACTGTGTGCCTTCCTGCACATTTTTCCCTTTGACAAAAACACCAAGTCAAAGAAGGTTCTCCCAAGTACTAAAATAGGCTGTAGCGAAAAAAATTGGCAAATGATGAAACACATACATGCCAGATGGCTGTGTTTCCATGTTCCAGTAGAAGGGTGTTATAATTCCATTCTTGACTGCAGTTCTTTACATAAAAGACACCAAAAATAGAACGTATTGCAAAACCATATTCAACCACGAGTGTCAGTTTTAGGAGTCCCAGCACATAAAAGGAAATGCCTGCTACATCACAATTTTTTACAAATGTTTAACACCTCTTTAAAATAACAAATTGAACACAGGCTGCACAAAAATCTCTCTAAAGCTATCTAACAAAGAAACATTTAGTAAAACTTTGAGTTTGAGCTTGCAGTCCTTTTTTGAGATGTTGGGTGTCTTGTTTAATCAGAGCACACCTATCTTGAGACAACCTAGTGAGCAGAACAAAATTTTCTTTTTTAAACAGTGGCTAGTTATCCTGTTTTGCACAGCAAACTACATAGAAATCCAGAAAAGGGTTCAACTAATAAAGAGATATTAAAACCTACATCTCAGACCTATACTTCCTACAAAGGCTGTTCAGCCATGTGTGCAGGTATTTCCTGACCTAAACAAGAGCACGTAATTTCTGTAGCATAGCAGACAAAACATTTGGCATATGGTCTGAATTTTGGGATCATTTCATACCAGAGATACACTGAACTAAAAAAAACTTTTGAAAAGAGAGCACTTTGGAAGTTTAGCAGTTGGGTTCTTTCCTGCCTGTTCTCCTGGCCAAAACCCTCCTTCTCCCTCTTAGACAGAGTAACAGAGATTTGGTAATCCAAAATAAGAGTTTCTCCATTATGAACTATTGCTAATAGAGACACTCTGAAGTGTTGTTTTGAATGTAGGAGTTTAATTTCAGCTTTAAAGTTCACTTTGATTGTCCAATATGAATCTGATCAAGAATACTTTATTCCAGTGTCTGAAAATTCATAGTCTACTGTTGGCATATTCTTTCAACAGTATTTTAAGAAAGTAGAGTTTGAAATAACAGGACTTTCCAAACCACAGAAATACTTCAAATTTGTTACAGACATACAATTTCTTATGGTTAAAGAACTTGAAAAATAAAGAAGCTTTACACTTGCATGTTCCCAAAAGTTTGGGGTTTTTTTTCTGTCTAATCTCTACAAAGTGAATGAGGAAAGTATTTCTGTTTAAAAGACAACTATGAATTATACAATCCAAGATGAATACTGGTAAAATTTACCACTCTTACTGAAGAAACTTTTACTGAAATAAAATTTCTTACAGATGTTTGGATAAGGGGAAGGTAAAGAGAGAAATATCATTTTCTAATAACTGGTTAAAGCTAGACAAAAGTAGGATTTGGGGATAAAAATTGTGAAAAAAATTAACTGGGAAGTTAAAAATACAGTAAAGATAATGGAAATAGTCACTTTGAAATTTATTATACACAGAAAGAGTGGTCTTTGAAAATAAAGAGCGGTCTTTGAAAATATTTCCACCTTCTGGAAATAATAATTCACAATAGAAGTAAATTGTCATTTAATTTTTCTGTGTTGTATCAGAATTGCATTGAAAATTGAAAAGTAAAGTATTTTGAGGATAAAAAACTTAGTAAATATATGAGAAGTGAAAGACATTGACACCAAAATGCCTTCAAAATTGAGAAGGCACACATGAAAAAAATAACTAGTTACGGTATGCATGTCTTTGTGCAGGAATCTTTGCAGAGATAACCCAAGATATGAGAATGGTGTTCCAGGGTATGAAAAGGACATCACTGCCATATAGGTACAGCTGACAAGCTACATTGATCTAAGTCACCTTTGCATGCTGTCAAACAACTTAGCACTCCATTTCACTTCACTCTGCAGTTCATCCACTGTTCACATTGCTTGTACGTCAGTTTGCTCCTGAGCTCTCTTTTGAACTGTCACAGCTAATTTTCTCTAAGGGAAATTTCAGGTGGGGATAATTTACTCCAAAGTAAACCTATAGGCAGTATGAATAAGACCACAACAGGTCTGTCTGCACGTCTGCACCACCACAGTCAGACATGTGCATGCACATGCACGGTACACACAGAGCTCTCCACCGCAAAGCCAGACCTTCACTGCCCAGCAGTTCTCATATCACACTGCCAGCCATGCAACACACACATTTGGTACAATTTTATAACATTACCACTGGTGGAATAAACAGGGTCTCAGCCTTCCCCAGGCACCCTAAGACGTTTGGGGATGGATGATCACAGCAATGCAGATCACCGGCCGTACCAGGAACAATACAGCTACCATCAGTGAGACACAGCCCAGACCAGAAACCCTCTTACTAGCTGTTCTATTGCACTGAATACATTCATATTTAGAATATTCACTCCTGTGCCTGAAGCAATACAGCAGGGTTTATATAAGAAGAGAGGGCTTGCTGCATTCTGGCCTGCTCTATGCTGAGCACATACACTGGTAGTTCCTCAAAACAAATATGTAAATTTAAAGATGTAGCAGTTCGATATTCATCCAGAACATGCTCCCAGTGCAGATGCATTTGTTGGTGGATTGTTTAATTTTTTTCAGTTCGGAACGTAAAAACTTCACACTGTCAGTGTCATACATATAATATTGTATAACATTTTATTAAAACGTCTCTCAAAGTTATTTACAAAGGAAGCTACTATCTTCCAAATACTAACGCTACCATGAGAAAACGCTGTTAAGGGCATGATGAGTTTTTCAATCTCTAATTTATTTTCCTATTCACAGCATAGGGAGCTGGAGGACATAGAATGAAGAGTCTGAATACACAGTTCATTCATGGAATGAATTTCTTAAAACAATCAGGGTGTATATTTAATTTCCAGGGTCCACTGGCAATAAATGCACATGATAATATATTAAAAACATCATGATAGGACTAAATGAAGATTCTGCAACTATTTCTATATATGAGTACATATCTCTTAAATTATATTTTCTATTATTGTTTTATATTTAGTCTTAGCTAACACATAACAAACTTGTTATCAATGTCCTCACTCAAATAGATATACCTGAACTAAAACCTCACTTTTATAATACAGGTTGTATTTTTCATAGGAATAAGATAGTATCAGGCTCAACACCACTATTTATACCTATAGCCAAAGAATTAGTGTTATTTCCATTTTTTTGTCAACATTTTTCATATGAAAATGACAACAACCTGAAACTAGTTATATAACAAAAATACTACCAAAATATATTTAAAATAATTTGAATATTTACTACATTACTTATCTCCTTTCCCTAGTTATAGGAAAACTTTAAAGTACTTAGATAGTAAAAACAGATAAGGGAAGGACTACAAATCAATAAATATTTTTGATAATAGGACCGAAACATATTCTATTGCAGCAAGTTTTCTGTTTCCTTAGAGGAGGAAAAAAAGAGAAAACAAAAAAACCCTCCAAACCAAACGAGAAATAATGGTGAGAAAGCAAAAAGTAAAAACGTTTTAAAAATGAGGTTTCAGTCTTCATGGCTTTGACACAATGCTGGCTTTCCCCCAACATTTCTGCAGAACAGTGTGCGGAGGCAGAATGCTCTGCACTGCTTCTAGGACATACACTTTCCTTTGCCAACTGCACTAGGGCTTGGTAGCACCCTCACACAGCCAACACATGGTCAGTGCTTAAAGTTTTCTCGAAAAAGATCCACTCACTAAATTGAAGCGAAATCAGTGCTCACATCTCAAAGAAGATTTCACTCAAACCTACCTCAATTTAAACCATTGGCTCACCAAATTAAGACATTTCCATTATGTTTAGGACATTAAGCCACTCCTTCCAGCAATGCTTGAAAGAGACATTTCTTCTTCCTTTCTTCCTTCCATTTGAAATCAGTTTCTTTCACCATGAAAAGCATGCTGGAAAATTGTGAACTGCAAAGAGTTATTAAGAGGAGTTAGTGAAAGAGGTGGGAATAGAAATCAGGAACTCTAGGCCTTATTCATGTACCTTGAGGCTAAAAGAGAATTATATATTATGAGTTTTCCTACACCAGACACCCACTATTATGCATTACAGAAAAAATGCTTCTAAAAAGTTTTTATGGTAATCCTTTCTCCTTGATTGGCAATGCCAAGATATCAGCATCTTTTAAAAAATTGAATAAAAAAGCTACTGTATATTCCATGCATCTTAATGTTCCAATCTATATAAAGAATTCACTAAGTTTATTATACCATCTACTTGATTTGCAGGGGGAGGAATTAATGAAATGACAAAATCTGGTAAGGCATGTCTCAAAAACTTACTGATTAAATTACTTGTTCTGTTGCTGCAATATTTGAAAAAGTCTTTACTGATACAAGAGAACAGATTTTTCATCACAGAAATCTATCTGTGGGAAAAGTAAATTATTTGCTATAATCCATATTCAATATATTCTTTCACAACCAGAAAAATAAAGTCCATCTATAAAAGAATCCTTTAAAAACAGAAGAAGGTAACAGGAAAGACAGCTATTCCCGAAGCAGTAGCTGCTTCTGGTCATTCAGGCTCAGCATAAAATTAATCCTTAGGAGAATTTCACACTACCCTGAAAAGTTTAGAGCACATTTTTTATATATGTAATACTTATACAGCAATGATTTGGATGTTTTTTGTTCCTTTGACATTATTAGGGTCATTTGTAAGGCCTTTGGTCTTATGATGGAAAAGTAGGGAGTTTTCTACTGCCATCTGTTGATGAATTAGGAATAGAATTGAAGTCCACAGGAGAACAAGCTTCCTCCCACTATCCTTTGGTAAGCAAAAGGAATTGAAGCTTGGGAAAAAGTCAGTCTGCATTAGCTTTCCCTGGGAAGCCCTCCACGACTCATCAGAATAGCATGCAAACTCCCAATGGCATGGAAAGAAAGAAAAAGTTCTGTATTGTGGTTAGGGCTTTACTCAAAAGTCACGTGATTGATCGCATCTTGCCACCAAAAATTTTGTAAGGAAACCATCTTTGCAATAAAAGAGCACCGTGTTACATTGACAAAAGGCAGCAACAGAAAACCTAACTGTGGTTGTTAAAATCCATTCTGACATGTCCTGAAGACTGCAGAAGGTAATCTAAAGGTGCTCTGGATTGAAATACTCTTTCAAATATCCAGTGTCTCACAGTTACTACATTGCAAAAAGGCAAAGCAACCATATATATTCAAATTCAATACTTAAAGGACAGTGATTCTAGTGGATTAAGAACACTGTTGTTTGGTAGATAGTTTTTGCAAGTACACAGACTGAATATGTCTACATTGGTATTTGTTACCAATTCTGGACAGAAATATAGTAAGATTACTACTACGGCCCTGGGGGGGAGGGTATTTTTATAAACATATATCCTTAATATATGATCTTTGCAGAGATTTACATAAATACTTTCTGTATTAAAATTTGATTTATAAAAGAGCACAATTTCTAGAAGAAGCCTAATAAATCTACTTTTGCTGCTTAGTTTTAGCAGCAAGTCAGCTTCTGTAACACTTTCTTCAGTACTCACTGTAACTTGACTTAACATTCATTGGTACTTCTACATTGCTAGGAAAGATGTAGTTAATAGTCCATTTCTTTAGCCTTTCTAGAAAAAAAAAGAAAAGCTTTATGTTGCAGCAGCTGAACCAGCATCTATGGTGGCCGGGGGCCCAAAGAGCCTAGCTATGGGGGAGGCCTGCTTAAACAACTCTGAAGTTTAAGATCCCCCCTTAACTCGGTGAGAAAAGCTTCTCCCATCAGGCTTCGTGGTCCTATGTAGATTCAGTCTGTCTGATTGGCCAGTTGCCAGCGGCCCTTGTACCCTTAAAGAGTTGTAATCCAACCCCCACTCCGCCCCCTCCTTCTCCCCATTGGTTGTTGTTGTTACCCCGCCTCCCTTCTTTACCACTTTATATGTGTGTCATGGGTGGACACCGATCGTTTTTTTGTCACTGGACTGCTTTGTTGTGGTTTGGTAAATAAACCATTCAAAACTCTATACGGGGCTCGCCTCTTAACTCTTTGGCTCTGGTGACGCCTGAGCTAGCCAGCTTAGTGTGAGCATGGCTGTGTGTTTCCATCGCACAAGGTGAGAGAGCTGGCTTGCGAGTGTGCAAAATAGCACTGCCGGGGGTTCCACGCCAAGAAACGCCTCAGGAATAAAGCAGCAGCTTCTCCATCAAACACCCACATAGCGACAGCTTTATGTAAACCTTTTTAAAATTAACTGAGGCTAGCAGAAATGCACCCCAAGTACCAGTTTAATAGATGTAAGGTAGTAGAAAAAGTTGGTATCTAGCTTCAACTGCTCATTAATAGAATGAAGTATATTGTGTTACTCTTTAGGGAAGTTTATTAGTTTCTGTTCTGCTCTCTGCTTCACTGGTGATGTGACACGTATCTCCAGATTTATTGGCTGGGAACTGATGATTTAGAAAACACATGAGGTGGTAAGTGTTCTTATAAACAACTAGCTAATTTGCTCCTGGGAAACTTTTTCATGCCCAGTTGTCAAAGCTTTGCAAGGCTTATAGAAAACTAGGTTTAATCAGTGAAAGAAAAAATTCATCTGAAATTAAAATTGAAGTTCTCCTCCTGAAACTCAAACATTTCACATAAAACACAAAGGACTGATAATTTTGAATCTGAATGATCACTCATTCAGTACTGCAAGCTGAATACTGATGCCCTTGTAAATTGCTTAGACCATGTGAAGACTTGATCAGTAAAGCACTAGCAAGAGACCTAGTCACCTGAATGTAACTCAGCTCTCCAGGATAATACAATGTGCCAACACCAAGCTACAACTAGCATCAGGAAAATGAGTTCTTTTACAAGGGATGTTGGCTTATTTAAACTATTTTACCACGAGCAGGGAGAAAAATCACTGGTACCAAGCTTTCCTAGGTACTACATTGTCTTTTTCTCCGCCATTTCTCTTTTTTTCACACTGCTGTACTTGACCATCGTCTTTCCTTCAGTTTTCTACTGCTGGCTGAGCCACTCTGGGCACAGAGCCTCAGTCAATACATTCATTGGACTGTACTCTGTTCTGTGCTTCCCCTTTAATAATGGCACATATCTCTACTGAGAGCAGCCCTGCTCATTGGGAAACACTGAACTGAAGGGCTGAAGTGTATTGCTGTTTTACAGCACATAAACCAGGGGCTGATGCATTCTTCTGGAGCTTTCCCCATATAACTTACTGCATTTTTTTATGCAGTGTTGGTATATTTGTCTCTGGTTTATATCGCATTAAGTATTTGCATCTGAATGAACATTACATGTTAAGAGGCCTAGAAAAGGCATTTAATTATTCTAGGGCTTTTAAATGGAGGCTTAATTTAGATGTCCTTGCAAAGGCCAAGTAGGGCCCCATGAAATTTCTTTCAGATAACCTGATAGAAAGATACAAATAAAAGCTTTTGAATTTGAAATTCAAACACAAATCCTATAGTAAAATATGGTTATTGAATTTCTTTTAGCATTTTCTCCAGGATGATTTTTCTTTACAAATTTGCCTGATGATCGGTCCTTCTAAAATAGAAGCTACATTTTTTCTGAATGTCTAATTATTTCTCTAAGAACTACGACAGTGAACAGCCCAAATTTGATCCATGTCTGACGCTTTCCTTTATTGTATGTGAGATACATATTGCAATATTTTCCTTATTTCCTCTACTGCTACCTCCACAACACAGTAACCTTCACACTGAATGAGAATAGCTGGATACAGCTTCCTGCATGGCTTCTCAATTGCTGGCAATTTAGTTGGCCAGATGGGGTTTCTATGGAGAAATGTGAAGGCTAAGTGTGCCCCTGCAGAGCTCTTGGCTCCTGCTGACTCAGCAAGTTAAGGACACAATCAAATAGTACAACTTCCACCTCTTTTCTCCCCTTCTTTATAGCCCCTTCTATTTTTCCTTCTTCCACTCATCCAGGACTGTGTCTGTACTATTTCAGGTGACATGCTTTTTTCCCCAATTAGGATGTGCAGTAGCTTGCAATTAAGGGAGTCTTTACCAGTCTTACTCTAAGTTCCTACAGGGAAAATGTGAAGAGAATGTCATAGAGACTACAGAGAGACATGAAGCTTGAGCAGACACACGAAGCAGCAGCTGTGCGTGTAGATAATATGAAATGGTAGGACAGAGCTCTTCAGCCAAGAATGGAGGATAGTGCAGTGTCTGCATATTGTCTCTGTATGAGTATCAGAGTGAGGCATCAGTTGGTTTCTGCTCTTACTCAGACTAGGAAAGCATTAAGAGCAGGAGCAGCAGCTGAGATATAATTTTTTTCCAGAGGAGCCTTAAAATAGACTAAGTGAGGGCACATATTGAGGGAAATGAGATTTAAGCTGCATTATAAATGGAAATGTCTTCAAATGGCATAATTTTGAAAATGTGCTGAGGCACCAGTCCTTTTAAAAGTCATGGGAACATATTCATTAACCACACTAAAGTAAAGGAAAGTCCCATAATACAAGCTTACATTTGCAACTGATTGACTTTAGAATGCCTTAAATTGGCACATAGATATTTTTATAAAGGAGAGACAGCTCTGGGAAACAAAACACTGAAGCAAACCAGCCAGTAAAACTAAACACCTTATCAAGAACAGGCTACCAGCAGGTGAGATTTTGGCCACAATATACTTGTACATCAAATGTGAGAGTTTGGCTCTCTGACATTCTTCTTTAAAATGGAAATATGCACTTTGTTTTCTCAGGGGCTATATTACTAGATTTTGGCCAAACCGGCACAGAAAGATATGTTCTTTTCTTCAAGAGTATATCTCAAGCTCAAAAAAACCAGCTACAAGATAGGAATATTTTTGTCTCTGCCCAGCTTATGACCAGATTTAATGAAGAACAACTAACAGAAATCTTGCTGTTGTAATTATAAGGCACAAGCGGAATATTTAGAAGTTTTTGTTTTCCCTCTATGGAGAGCAAAATATGATTTTTAAAACAGTATTTCATGATCGATTAGTCCTCACTTTGGCCCTGAGTTCTTTTTTTTTTTTTTTTGAACTAGCAAGTCAAAGTTACAGCAGCCTTGAATGGTGGTTTGTTGAGAACACATGTGTAGTGAGAAAGCACTACTACATGGGCTGTTCTCCATCTCAGACCTTAAATTTCCAGCATAACTGGGGATCAGTAATGATGTTTGCATTCTTCTACACTCATTTAGTTGGCATCTAATCCTTTTTGCTTATTAAAACCAAAACTATTTTCGAAAAGCTATTTCTACTTTTAAAGTACATATAAGAGGAAAAAAAATCAACATAAAATATTTACTCCAAGTCTTTCTATTGATGAATCTGAGAAAATTGACCATATTCTGTGTATTGCTGATAAATTATTCTGATGTCCTATTGACAAGTCTTGCAGTTTATGAAATTTTACAGCAGCAGCTATTTGTCAAATATTCCCTTGTTATAATTGGGTGACCACATATATATAGAAATATATTCAAATATACACTTACAAGCATATGTATATATGTTATATAGGAATCTCTGAAATGGAGTCTAGATAAATTAATTTTTCTGGTATGACTTTCTTCCATTTCTCTCAAGTGGAAGTCAAGAGAAATAGAAGTTTATTTCCATTCTGAAGTTTACTGACTTATGTCATCAAGGTTCTTTCTTCCTACTGAACAAATACAGCATAGTGGGTATGAGGCTTGCTGTAAGTTGAAAGATTGGAAGTTTTGCTGTAACCTAGTAGGCTATTGAATTGAATATATGACTTTAAATAAGTTTTCTGAACTGCTAATATGCTTTATGTTATATATTCATTTGAGAAAAGCAGAGATATCCTTGGGTGAAGGGAACTTATTCATGACTTTTCTTTCACAGATAAGTTTACAGAACAATATTTAGTTATTGTGTCTATGTTGCCTCTCTGGACCTGACCCCTTCCTTTCATGGAATACATTTCATGTCTGAATCTTCTTTCTCTCAAGTATTTCCACTAAATTACATTCCATCTGTGAAGCCTACAAAGCCTTAATCATGCCTTCTAACAAATGTTATCACACTTATATAGCAAAAGATGCCCAGAGAGAATCATAGAACATTTGGGAACTTCTACCATCTGTGCATCTCCCACTTATGCTTATTCAAGAGTTCTTCCCCACACCCCAGTTCCTTCTTTTCCAAAGCATTGCATACCTAAGTACATTTCCTTTTGTAGAGATAGGGACCTTTGCTGTCCTCTGTCTACAATAGAAATTACTATATGCTACATAATTATATTGAAAGGACATTTTTAGGGTCAAAAAATTAAATGTTCATTTCATAGTCAGAAAATTATTAAATGAAGCTATAGGTGTAATCTTAGTTCCTGTACGAGTACCGGTACTTATGAAGTCTGGCATTGTCTTTCATTAGAGCTCTATTTTTCCCCTCAAGATCTCTACTTGTTTCATTGTACAGAACTGACCTTCTCTGATGTTAAATCAAGGCAAAACCCAATGTTTCACAGTGTTAGAACGTTTTATTTTAAAGCTGGAGACTGACGCTCACTTCCAGCATAGAATCCCCCCATGATATCACAGAACAAAACATTTTGATTGTGATTTCACCATATCTGAGTTCTTACCTGAAATCATGAGACTGTTTTGCTGAAGAGTGAACATTTCCAGACACACCTTATGTCAGTGAGAGTTTTTGCTTCGATATGTAAAAGTCTGTAATTCTAAACACTCCTGAAAAATATGGATCTTAAAGACTCAAATTAGACATACTAGATATATGGATATTTTTTACCTGAATCTCTGTAGTACCTTCCTATTTTCAATACTGGAATCATGATAGCCCACAGTATAATACAATTTTTTCACAAATTAAATAAAGTTTTAAAATTTTTTACACAATGCAGTGATATACATAATAATTCTGTGTCCAGGATGCTGTTCTAACAGTGTGCCATAAGGCCATGAGAAAAATACTGAACATAAAAAAAAAAAGTTTCTTAGTAAGTCCAATCTTATACATTTTTTCTGTGTAATTAAATAAAAATATGTATTAATGTATTCAATTTTTAAATTTATTTTAATTTCTTCATTTGCTTTTTCTTTCTTTCTTTCTTTCTTTCTTTCTTTCTTTCTTTCTCTCTTTCTTTCTTTCTTTCTCTTTCTTTCTTCTTCATTCATTTATTTATTTTGCTTAATTCCAGATCAAAATTCAGTGCAGAAAGATTACATGAACATGTAATTAGATGGCAATCACTGAATTAAGGGTATGCTGAAAGTATTATTCTGATATTTTCTAACTTCTGAGGGCTATATTGAGTACAGTGTTCATATTTGGCAATATGAATAGTGTTCTTGATATTAGTCTTTGGGTTTTTAATTTTTTTTTTTGGCTAGGTCATTTCCCAGCCAAAACAAAACTAAACAAACTGAAAAAAAACCAACAAAAGTTAAGTCATATGTTCTATTAGTGATACTTCCATGGTTGGTCATCAGGACTGTATAATTTCGATCTGTTGAATAAACCTTTGCAATTTGAACTAAATATATACAATGTTACCATTGTTTAGAGAGAGAATGAACAGGATAATTTTATAGCAAATTTCACAGCTATTTTTTGACATCACTGATACCTGGAACAGTCAGTAGCGTTTCTTCATCCTTCTCTCTCTATTCAGATCTAACTTTCATCCCTCTGTGTTCAAACATGGCAGCTTCCTGCTCACATTGTTATGTCCTAGAAGAGAGGTCACATAACACCAGAGTATTGTAATTTCTGGACAAAGAGATGAAAATGTCAGTAGAATATTAGTTAACCGCATGTTGGGCTACATAAAATGTGAATAAAATATTTGAGGAATTTATTCTCTAAAAATGTAAAGTCCTTACCACTCTTATGTAAATGCACTATTTTAGTGCATTGAAATTTCAACAAATTTGGGTGAATAAATTTTAATATTCAGACAAAAAAACTCCCAAAAGTTAGCCTCTTAAAAGCTCCAGTTCATAGGGAAATGTATAAAAATGCTGAAAATATTTAAATAAGATTGCCTATAAATTTCATCATGGGTAAAAAAATCTAGCTTCATTATCAGATATCATTGCATCAGTCTGACTTTTTCAAAAATTTAAATATAGCTTTGGACTTGTAAAGAAGTTATATGCTAAAGCTCAGTAAAGTAATAAGCAACCAAAAAAAAGGGATATATTATTTGAAGTGTCATGAAGTCATAATAGTTATCATTCTTACTTATAACTTTCAGAGGAGTAATAATGCCAAGTTAAGTTAATAACTTCTTCCAAGAATGACACAAGATGAAAACTAAAAAAGTTTTCTTCTCAGTACTTTGTGTTCATAAACTTTTTGGAACTGCAATAAATTAAATATATCCTCCTTAAGTTACGCTATGAGTCATGCAGTCCCCCTTGAGAAAAAAAATAGGCATTTAGTACAAAAATGCTAAAATGTTTTTTAAAAGAAAAACTAAAGTTAATAAATAAAATACTAATAACTTAAGAAGTAGCTTCACCCAGCTGTGTTGATACATTAAAATTGGAACTCCATCAGTTTTCTGAAGTCTGTTTTTTCTCGTTCATCCCTTATAAAATTTTTATTTGTTCACAAAATTTAAAAAAACCAAAAAACAAAACACTTCCTATCTTCATCTCTCTATTATTCTATTTCTAATCTTCTCACTCTGATCCATCTCTCTAAACTTCTCTAAGGTATTTGATACAAGAATTTTCATGGAATGACTTACTCTAGTTGTGCCAGTTTGGCCAAAATCTAGTAATATAGCCCCTGAGAGAAAAACCAGGTTGCAACCACCCTTCCCCCCCACAGGGTTCGGGGAAAAAGAAATTTTTCCTCGAAGGAAAGTGAAAGAGATAAAAACTATTTATTTTAACAAACACACAGGAAAAGGATAATGATGCTGAATAATGAATTAAAACCCCCACTATAGAGAGAAACCTGGGAAGATTTCAGAGTTCTTCTGTAGGTGTGGTCTCTCTCCTCCNGTAATCTCTGTGTCCTTGAGAAGCTGCTTTGGAAAGTTCATCTGGTTTTTTTTTTTTTTCAAGCTCAGTTTAAAGGCACAGAAAAGGCACAATACTACTTTTTGGGCATAGAGCTTGATAGGGGATACACATGATAGCGTCACCCCAAGACACTAGTATTGAGATTTTATTTGTTCGTGAAGGACTTTATAGATATATATATAAATATACACTATCTGTATATTGAGCTTGACAACACCTGGCAGCTGGTAGTATCATTTGTCATTTGGATTGACTATTGACATTCTGGATGGCTCTGCTCTTGTAGGTGCCAAATCCATATTTTCAGAGTCTTTTTACGTGTTTTTTACTTTATCTGTGTAATATCCAACTCTTTGGAAGTGCAAAGTTCCTTCTGGTCAGGTATAGCTTCCTTTGTTTTGGAATGATCTAGTTATCTTCACTTTCGTTATTCTTCTAATATAAAGCAATCAGACATGCAAAATAACAAATTTTCGGATGATAATGTAGATGGTTTATAGGTAATACATAGACAAGACAGACAAAAAAACATGCAGTGGCAAAATAGCCAAATATGTTCAGAGTGTACTCTTGAATGAAGTCTCAAATGTAAACTGTTAGATTTTATTCAAAAATTGCTAAGAAAGCATTGGCTCCACTTTTGCAGAACGTGCAACAAACACAAAAATAAGTCAAATTATAATTATTTACCTAGAGATACACAAATAAATTGTGTACATTGTTTCAGGTCCCAACAAGGATTGTGATATTGAAATGAACAAAATGATCAATGAAAGCAAAGTTGCAGAAGAATTATCACATCTGACTTGAAATTAGTTCAAAGACTACAAAATATTCTAAGCCAATAGTGCAGGTAAATTTCACAGCAGAATTCTGAAGAAATTAGTACATATATCTGAAGAGTCTAGAACAAGGATTTTTAGTAAGGTTATCAGAATGATAATTTATGGAAAATAGCAAATGGCCTGCCTGCATTTCAACAGGGCAAGAGAACAGAGGAAATAAATAGTGTCTCAATACGATTTTTTGATGGGTTTAGAACGCAAAGTTTCAAAATAAATTTTGAAGCTAAGAGTGAGCAATTGAACAGAATCACAGAATCATTTAGGTTGGAAAAGACCTCTGAGGCCATCAAGTCCAACCTTTGACTGATCACCACCTTGTCAACTAGACCATGGCTCTAAGTGTCACGTCCAGTCATTTCTTGGACACGCCCATGAATGGTGACTGCACCATGTTCCTGGGCAGTCCATTCCAACGTTTAATAACCCTTTCTGATGTCTAACCTGAACCTCTATTGGCGCAGCTCGACTGTATATCCTCTTGTCCTGTTGCTGGCTGCCTGGGAGAAGAGGCTGAACCCCACCTAGCTAAAATCTTCTTTCAGGCAGTTGTAGAGAGCAATAAGGTCCCCCCTGAGCCTCCTTTTCTCCAGGCTAAACAACTCCAGTCCTGTGCTCTCTCTCAGCCACTCCTCATAGGACTTACCCTCTAGACCCTTCAGCAGCTTCACTGGCCTTCTCTGGAAATGCTCCAGCACCTCAACATCTTTCTTGTACTGAGGGTCCCAGAAATGGACACAGCACTCGAGGCATGGCCTCACCAGTGACAAGTGCAGGGGGACAATCACTTCCCTGGTCTGCTGGCCACGCTATTCTTGATAAAAGAAGTACAGAAGTGCAGAGAACAGAAGTACAAAGCAAACTTAGTAAAATCTATCCAAATATATTTGAGAGAAGATACTATCAGATAGTGATATCTTTAATAATTTATCTTCTATTCAAGGCAAAAAATATAGACTTCAAAACACTTTTTGACACAATCTGATATGAAAAGAATTACTTAAGACTGAGAAGACAAAGAATTGGCTAATCAGGAGAGGACAACAGGTTGTGTTAGGTGTGTACATCATTAGATGGAAGCTGCTAAGGGGTTCTTTAAGGGGTGTGTTGCAATAGAACTTTTTGATGTTTAAGTTCGAGACTAGATTGTAAAACCTCAGAGCATGCTTCTGAAATTTGCTGGTAAAGCAAGTCTGAAAAATTCGAAATGATAAAAACAAACAAGAAGAATTAGATGACCTTGATGACTTCTATAATATAAATGGGATTAAATTTAATAGTACAAAGAGCAATGTAACTAGATTTTCAGCTGTAAACTGTGAGTTTATCTGATGAAAATGACAGAGAAAAAGAAAAATGCAGCCAATCTACTAAAGAAGGACTACTAGTCATCAAAACACAATGTAGCTATGAAAAATGTTAATACGGAGCATTAAAAAAGATATTTCTGGGTTAAAGAAAGAGATATTTGACATTACCACATGAGGCAGAGTACATCTTCATTATTAAAATCATAAACAATTCCTGTCCTCCATACTAAACAAGGATTCACTGAAAACATCATTAAAAATGTAGTGGAGGTGAGGAGGAAGTTCATCAGCACAATGACAGGAATGCAGAACTTAGTTCATGAAAGGAAATTGAAAAATCTTGTATTATATTGCAGAAAAAAACCCCAACCCTAACATGAGAGAAATTCACTCTGTAAACACATGAATGGGTAAAAAGACAGCTGCAGCTGTTTATAATGCACTGAACTTTAAGATTAGCATCAACATAAGAATTTTACATCTATATACAAACACATATTTTAAAGATATGCTTTTCATGCAACATGAGTCCTTGCACTAATGGAGGATAGGACTCAGTGCCCAAGAATGCCAGTTTATTCTGAGTCATAAACATGATCTCTGGGGTCAGCAAGATAACATTTACACCAAGTGTTTTAATGGCATTTATTTTGATTTAAATGCACAGAATTTTCTTCTTCACTCATCTGTTTAATATTTACATGAATGCTTTAAACGTCATTCACTCACTAGGTGCCTAATGCAAAGCTTATTTCATCAAAGTGCTTCCATCGACTTTTGTATGCTTTGGATTAGGTTCTATATCCTTACCCATAGCCAGCTGCTTCAGGCTGCAGTTTTATCACAGTATTAGGCTGCTTTTTTGTTTTCCCCATGATCTTAAGAGGGAAAGAAAGAGGTATACTTTGGCTTGCCCTGTCTGTTCTTTATTGTGCTTAGATTGCAGTTATTTCCTGCTGAGCCCTGGATGAGGTTTAGTTTGTTGAAGAGCAACTTTTTAATCATCTCACTGAATGAACTAGAAGATATGTCAAGTTTCTATCAGAAGATGAAAAATGTAGAAACTTATCAGTACCTCTCTTCCTCTAGATATATTGTAGGTCATAAAAACCCACTCTGTACAGTACTTATCACTCTTATAAAGGACTCTAAAATATATATTTATGCAAAGGATGATCACCAAGAAACTTCGCAAAACAGCTAAAGCAGACATAAAAGTATGGCTGTCTGTGCATGGCAAAAAGTGCAAGTGAGACAGCAGGAGAGCAGATGATTTCAATTCCAGGCTATGTAATCTTCCTCACAGGAAGGGTGGCTACAACCCCTTCATTCCTATTTTGGAGAGTTAAGATAGCAGTGCAAAACATTTTAGAAGCAAAGCTGATCGGGTATGTACCAGTTCTTAACAGCCTAAAATACATTTGGCTACTTCTATTGGTTCTAAAAGGATCCTGTTTTAGCATGATGGAACCAGGGCCTTCTTCAGCTTCTAATTGTCATTTTGGCTGAACGCCAAAGCTGTTCACTAGATCTGTGCAGTATAGGTATGTATATATAAGTTTGAGTTTTAACCTAGTTCAGGGAAAGGTGCAAGGAACTCCACTTCTTCATACTTTCTTTTGCTCACCATTAACAGTTGATGGTAGCAGGTGAGTAGCCCTTACTTTTTTTCAGTGAATAATCATGTCTCTGATAGGGTCAAACAATGAATTAAGGAGAAAAACTTTGTCTGCTTCTGCACTGTACAGCAAAATAAGGCTTATAGCAGCTTGACCTCTAACGATTCTAATGTTTCACTTTTCATATGAAAATAAATGACAAGCCTAACACTATAAAATATCTAGTAAAGCAGTTTTAAACATTGCAGAACAAAGCCGAATAGCCTGTCCAATAAGCAATCAACAGTTTGATCCCATTCTAAATTACTTTCCTTGCCACCATATTTATTTCCCTAATATAGAACAACAGTGTTCTATATCCTCGTTGTTCTATACAACTATTATTCTTTTTTTCAGCCAGAGAGCAGTAATTGTTTTGATAAAGCAGAAAGAAACATTAAAGCTCCCGAGTGAGTATATGTGTAGATTTATAAATTTCATTTTAGATATAGTCAATAATATATATTGGCATTGGCTTACAGAAAGGAATAGAGCTGCACAGCTTTCAATTATCCATTAATTATCCATTAATTATCCAAAAAGAGTGTTTGAATTATAATATCAAAGGTTCTTCTTCAGAACTTCTCAGAGTTGCCATCTTGCTTGGGTATTTTATCTTCTGCTCAACAAGCAGCTGACACAGTACAATCATGAAGACACGCCAGATCTTTTATATTCTCCTGAATTATATTAGAAACAAATTAAAGCTGCACAGGATGCGCTAAGAATATTAGACAAAAGATTTTATGCTCTTGTGATTTTCATTTAAAAATGAAAGAAAACTTTAATTCATGGAAAAATTATTTGTAGCATCTTAAAAAATCCAATAAAAAATGTAGAGCATAGAATGGAAAAATCACATTAGGTCAAGAAGTCTTCAAGAGTATGTTGAGGCAAAATGGTTTTACGAAGTCTGTGTACTCAGTTTGGTATATAAAGGATATCTGACAGAAGTAAGTGAGAGCACAAGCTTGAAAATATCTGTATTTCAGTATATCTATAACAGTTTAGTATATTTTACTGCTGTCCATCAAATTTCATGACACAAGTTTTTCTTTGTACGTGTAGTTCTCTGGAATACGAACCTGTTTTAAAGGCTTCAGAATGAGTTCTTTGACTTTCCAGCAATCCACTAAATAAAGCAGAAATGATTGCCACATATTTAAAGACAAATCTTGAGGTGAATCCAGAATGTACTAAAAGAACATGAAGAAATGCAAAACTATGGTATAATGAACCTAATCTGGAAAGAGTAATTTTTTAGTGGTTTGCCTGGGTGACTGAACAGGTCATTGCACTTCTTTTTATCTCATAGGGATAATTTACAAAGCACTTTGAGACCTTCAGTGTGCTCACTACTGATATCCACCTTGGAAACATATCAAAAAAATCCCTACATTATTTCCCAAAGTAACTGTGCTGTCCCCTGTTAGTGAATCTATACACATATCAACTGTACACATTTAATATTTTTAGTGACAATCAACACATTTTTCTTTCTTTAGCAGTGCTACCTGGTTCTCATATATTTCATTTAAATTAAGTCCAGCTTTAATTCTCTCTGGAATGTCTCATTGTATCTCTTTTTGTAGAATATATACTAATGACTCATAATTTCTCTCTATTTTTATAGGAATTCATGCAAGCTTACCCCAATTTTTTTCTATAGTTTACTTTGCATTTAGAGAAAATGAACAATAGTTTAATGTAAAAATAAATCTATAAAATAGTGGGGCTGAGTGCAGCAATCATTTATATCCCTGCAAATCCAGGAAAGTTAGCAGTTGCATATGAAACATAAATTTAACAAAAATCTGCCTCCTCTCATAAAAATTTAAATGATTTTTTAAAGACCTTTCATTAATTTTTCCCTCTGATATGAAGCATATTCTGTCTGTCATTTCTGCATGATTATGAGTGGTTAGATTTTTTGTCAACATCTGGGAAAAAAAACCAGTCTGTAAAAGGTCTTCCATGACAAATTCTAAAGAAAGAAAGAAAGAAAGAAAGAAAGAAAGAAAGAAAGAAAGAAAGAAAGAAAGAAAGAAAGAAAGAAAGAAAGAAAGAAAGAAAGAAAGAAAAGAAAGAAAGAAAAGAAAGAAAGAAAGAAAGAAAGAAAGAAAGAAAGAAAGAAAGAAAGAAAGAAAAAGAAAGAAAGAAAGAAAGAAAGAAAGAAAGAAAGAAAGAAAGAAAGAAAGAAAGAGAGAAAATCTCAATGTTAATAATTGTGATTTTACACTGCAAAAATCTTAGTAGACAGAATCACTACTTCTTTGGCTAAATATTCATTTTTATCATTCTTTATAAATGTGAGAACTCAGAAATGCTGATGGAATCATGCCTGTGCAAGAACCTTTCATTTTGAACAGACTTCAGATATGACTTCAAGAATGAACAATTATAATCATGAGAGATTTAACCACTGTTATCCAACACGGATTAATTCTGCTCTGTCAGTAACTTTTATGGTGCATTATCTAGCTCAAAATTCTCAAAGAGAGTAAAAGAGAGAGGATTTAAACAAAGTAACTGGTTTCATGCTTAGCTAGCATTCAGTTAAATAAGCGCAGATGTGGGTTTTATCTGCTTAAAAGTAAATCTGTGGTTTTCTTATTTAAACTCTCAAGTTTTAACGTCCATCAGAAAGGCTGTTGCTGCAATGAATAATTTAATCACTGCTGCCTATTACACGCTACTACACAGCAAGCATATTTGCAAAGCTGTGAAAGACGCTGGCCAAGTGTCAGCACTCCCTGTAACTCAGCCGGCCTCGCAGTATATTCATGGCAAGGAACTCAGGGAGCTCCGAGGCGGCCAGAGGGCAGTTGTGGTAGGGAAGGGAGTGAAGAGGTCACAACAGAATTGCACCAGATCAGCAAGACACTTTAGAGAGATGAAAGGTCACCGCGGGCTCCGTGCTGCTGTGGTGTCATTTCAGCTGCTTGTCCCTTGGTGGAGTTCTTGAGTTAGTTTCTCCTTTCCGTCAAATGGGTTTAACTGCTTCATGTGGGAGTTCTGTCCTTGTTTTTACCCTGCTTTCGAATTTTCTGTCGTGTTTACCGTATTTAACCTTTTCCACGTATTATTATGAATACGTTGCTTTCAAGCCAATATGATTTTTTTTTCTCTTCTGAAGCTTCTTTCTCGTTTGTGACCACAAATAGTACTATGCAGCATGTATTTAATGTATAGAGTGCTATGGATATGTATATAATCTATCTCTCTTTAGCCAGAGACGGATTCCCACTGCAGATCACAGAAGTAATTTTCCAGTGAGAGCCACCGACATTCCTAAACTGTGAAAACCAGATAGTCGTGGGCTGAAAGCGCCAACTGCGGACGCGAGTTCAGCTGCCGGCGGCAGAAGCCGGGCTCAGCCAACACATGAAGATAAACCAGCCATTAATTATATCTGCATATTTTAACGATGACCCCTGTCTTTCCAATCAACAACTACAACAACGACAATAAAGCCCCACTGCAGAGCGTCGGGAGCTTGGGGGGATGCAGAGAGCCGGGGAAGCTCCCAGGCTGCTTTAGGATTTCCCCACGTACAGCAGGCTGCGATTGTCAGCAAGACGGATTCCTTCCCACACGCAAGATGCCACTTCGGTGGCCTTATCAGATGTTCCCTTTAAGGACACAAGCTCCTATTTCCCCTCTGTATATCACCAGCATCTCGGGCTATTTTATTTATTACAGACGATTACATTTGTGATCCCTCTTCCCACTTGATCTCACCAGATCAGGAGGACAAATGCCGTGTCGTGTCTGAGCGCGTGTGGGCGTCTGTGTGCATCGGAGAGGGGGGGCAGCCGGGAGAGGGGGAGAGTTACACTGCGCAACAGATTCGCCCGAGGGACAAACCTCCCCCGCCTGAAACAGCTGGGCTTGTTCCTACCGACACCCGGGAAGCTGCGGGCGCACGGGCCGCGGGACCGGGAGTCTTCGGTGCCGGGGAGGCGGAGAGAGGGTGTGGGGGTAATTCTGTTCTCTCTCCGCTCAAACGAGCGAGGTGCGGGGGGAGCGGGGGACGGGGGACACACGGCCAGCACAGCCCCCTCCTCCCCCCGGCAGCCGGGGCACGTGGACCGGGAACAGCGCGGCCATCCACCATGCAGCGCACGTCGGGCCCATTTCCCACGCCGGCCGCCTGCCCTGGGGGCGGAGGGGAGGGAGCGAGGGGGGGGGGGGGCGGGGGACGGGGGACACACGGCCAGCACAGCCCCCTCCTCCCCCCGGCAGCCGGGGCACGTGGACCGGGAACAGCGCGGCCATCCACCATGCAGCGCACGTCGGGCCCATTTCCCACGCCGGCCGCCTGCCCTGGGGGAGGAGGGGAGGAGGGGAGGGAGGAAGGGAGAATGATAGAAAAGGGGGGGCCGTTACCTCTGCTCCTAAAGAGGAACCAATCCACTGTGAAGGACGCAGCACTCCCGAGCAGGAAAGACATTGCACATTCAGAGAGAGGTTGCATGTGAAGACACTGCAAAAAAGAAAGAAAGGGAGGGGGGGACTGGGGGGCGCAGACCGCGTGTGAAAGGCATAGTGTGTGTAAGAGAGGCCAGCGAGGGTAGGAAGGGAAGGGGGAGCAATTGCACATGGCAAGAGAAAGAAATCACTCATTCGCTTGAAAGAGGCTCTCGCAAAGCAGACCGTAGTAAAAACAACGGGGAAGGAGACGCAGGCAAGAGGCGAGCGTCCATGCCGTGCAACAGCCCGGAATCCGATTAAAGTTTATGGCGGGGAGGTTAAAAACGCTCTCATCCCGCCCCTTCCCTAGCGAATACATTAAGTTTCCTGGCTGCGTTTAAAAACACAAAGGGAAGGGAACAGCGGGAGCTGCGGTTCGCAATTGTATTTCCAGTGCAGGGAGCCAGTGTGATGCAGTATGCTGGTATTCCTGCGTACTGGCATGTCTGGATCTTACACTGTGAGCAAAATTTCCTCCTCTCGGAGCTCCAGAACAGCGAGGGGGAATTTTGATAAATTCAAGTTGCTTGGCAAATATAATAGGGATTTGGTACTAATCCTACTTAACCCGCTGCGAAGATGCTGCGCTCCCGAACCCCCCTCCTCCGTCCGGGACTGCGGCGGTGAGCACTGAGCCTGCGCCGAGCTGGGCTTTCTCGCTGATGCTGCAGATAGAAAGCCGAGTGTCTCCAGCATCGGCGGGGGAGGATTTTCGTGTTCTGGCGAGGCAGGGAGAGCGGCCGGGGCCCGTGCCAGGGCCAGAGGAGGCGCCGGAGGAGCAGCCCTGCAGCCCTCCGGAGAGGGGATCAGTCCCTCCTTCCCCAGCGCCGACTCCATGCGGCGCGGCTCTGCCCCTCTGTGTCTCTGGACTCCTCAAGGAAAGAGGTGGCAACCTTCCCTCCCTCCTGCAATCACTCACCGCCCCAAATGACAAAGACACGCTGTGACCGTTGCTTTGAACCACCCCAACATATCCGGCCGCTTTTCGCTCAAATATATCATCGCGATGAAAGAGAGACATTTCACTACATTCGTCTGCATGCGTTTTTATTCAAAATAGCCATATATAACGAGGAATGCACACACAAACACATACAGAACCCGCAACAACTTGTTTTCCCACATGTGTTCACAGAGGGAGAAAGAGCAGCTGGATTCCTGCCTTCCCCTCGCTCCGCGCACGCACACACACAGACATGAACACTCACACACCCGCACACACACACCCGCATACACGCACACATACACACCCGCACACTCGGTTCTCTCCCCACCGGCTGCCCCATGCTCGCCTGCCCCCGCAGGCTCCTTCTTTTCCTTCCGGGCTCCGAGCAGAGAGGACAGGTAAGGAGCCAGGCATCACCAAGGGTAGGGCAGGAGCACACAAAAGCCATAGGAGATTAAATGGCTCAAAGTCAAAAGGAGACGCGAACTAGGGACGTCAGAATAAGCGAAGTTGAACCGGAGAGCTTTACCGTTAAAGTTTATTTCCCACTTACCCAGGTAGGTGACGCTACATTTTAACAATCATCAAAGCAGCAAGTCTCTGTTCGGAAATAAATCTGTTACTTCTTACATGTGTTTATTCTACGAACCCTCTCGCTCCCTTCCTGATCATCTTCTCAGAGGGATTTTTTTTTTCTCTTAGGATACCCACAAACATGCTGAAAAGACACATTCAAAACACGGTAATAGGAAGAACACAATCACAAAGACCGGGAGGCTGAAACAGCACTGGGAAACAGGACGAAAGTCTGAGATCTAAGGCAGCCCCCCTGCCTCCCTGGAGTTTTATGCAGTTACAGCGACTGCAGCTATTTCACAAAAGCACCGACACAACAGGGGAAGGTGGGAATCTGCGAAACGAGTTTCCTTACCAGCTTGATTCCGCAAAATGCAGAATAGAAGAAAAGAAAGGCGAACAAACATTTGCTTTAAAAATCGTTGCTCGATTCACAGTCTATAGCGGACGTAGGGAGGGAAAGGGTAGGAGAAAATCACTACAGATCACGGGTTTAAGAAGGCAACAGAAGCAACACTCGGGATGAAATGAGGATCGGTTTTGAGGACTGAACTGGTGTTTTATGATGAGCAGCTATCCCACTTGCAACACTAGCAGCAGCAGAGACAGAGGGTAAGACTGAGCTTTCTGGAGTGCAGCGCTTGACTCGTCCTCCCTCCTCCTCCTCCCTCCCTCTCTCCCT